>JASDQU011507258.1:3709-21738 GCA_032191745.1 Picea mariana
TAAGATAGATCACTTCATACATGAAGTTCAAACCTTCAAAAAATTAGATTTCAAAAATTAAAAATTTATAATTCAAACATGTGAAATAATACAGAATTCAAAAATTATAATTAAAATAAAATTGACATACATACCAAAAGAGTTATTTGTCATCCTCCAACATACTCTTTCCTACAAAATATATTGTAAACATATTTTCCACCAAATATAATTTAGACATCTGTAAAAATAAAAAACATAATAAAAAAACAAATAACACTTATTAGCATATATACTACACAACTAAATATTAAATAAACAATAATTAATAATAACATAACCAATCACAGTTAAACATATTTAAGATCTAGTTACTTTTTTAATTTAAGAGTACATGATTTAAAAAATTTGTAAATCTTAAAATATATTCTTGGTAAAAAAAATTGAATTAGAGAACTATATAATAATCTGAAAATAAATATAGAACTGTGTATGAAGAAAGTTCGCAAATCTCCATATTAATTCATTCTTCCAATGAAATACTTATCTCCTTGTGGATAAAGTCTCAAATCCTTGGATAAAGTCTCAAATCCCTGTGGATAAGGTCCCAAATCCTTGAAGTGAAATTCTCGTTGTGGATAAGGTCCCAAATCCTTGAGGTGAAATTCTCATCCCAAGTGATGTTATTGTGTTCTTGGTAAAACAGATTGTGTGTTAGAGTTAAATAATAATCCGAAAATAAATATAGAACTGTGTATGAAGACAATTCACAAATCTCCATGTATTAAGTCATTCTTCCAAAAAAATACTTATCTCCTTATGGATAAAGTCCAAAATCCTTCAAGAAATTCTCCTTGTGGATTAAGTCCCAAATCCTTAGATGTAATTATCATCCTAGGTGTTGTTATTTGATCATATTTACACAGCAATAAAATACTAATCTTGTAACATCCCGCTCTAGCGCACTGAGAAAACTTATTCTTTGAGGACTCTTGCTTACAAGTTATCCGGACTATTATGATATTAAAACATTTGTCCTTGATTATGATGTGTTATGATAGATTACATGATGTTTACTGCATTGACATATACATGTGCCATTGACTCGGTTTTACTGAGTGTGTAGGGTTTTGGACCTTAAGGATGCAGAGGAATCGACAAAACCCCTTGGACTCCAGATTGAGTCAGGGAGTGTGTTATTTGGGTTGATTTATTTACTGTGATATTACATTTGATTTGATGATATGATGTGGACATGTTCTGACATGATTGTTGATGATGCAGGCTGACGATAGCTTGTCGACCAGACTCACATATGGAGTAAAGGGGCCACACACGACTACCAGAGAGGTTGAGGGAGAGGTGTGGACAACAACCCTGCCATATCCTACTAGAACTCCATCTGTGGCTCGAACTGTAGGTTAACGATTACCTAGTTCGAGAGGATCCACGATGTCATGAGGGAAGACTACAATAGTCGCTCACGATGATTCTAAGGGGTGCGCAATAAGGCAGGGGCCTTATTCCTTAGAATCCCTTAGTCTCTCACAAGTTCACCTGGCGAAGTGTTGACTCCAGGGGTTATTGATGTCTACCAATCAGTCAAGAAGTGAGTGGCACCATTGGAGCATGTGGTGCATCCTGAAGGGCATGTTGCGTAAAAGAAACAAAAGAAGTGAGTGGCACCCTTGGAGCACGTGGTGCATCCTGAAGGGCACGTCGCGCAAAAGAAACAAAAGAGGCGAGTGACACCCTTGGAGCACATAGTGCACCCTGAAGGGCATGTCGCATTGATGATGATGAAGGAACAAACCTAGATGGGCCTAAGACATTTAACAGATTAAGAAATTCTTAAAAAGCTTCCCTAATTAAATGTCGCCCAGTTCAGAATTTGAGTCCTAAGTCTAAAACTTCTCTAGGGGTAAAATTTTGTCTAACCTTAAGAAAAATACCCTATAAAAAAATTAAGAAAATAAAAATTAGACTAAAAACCACTTAAGTAATAGTTTTAGTATTCATAAAAAAATTTGGGGTAAAATGAAGAGAGTAAGAATTTAATTAAAATCAGTGGATTTAAAATTGTAAAGAAGAATTTAATTGTTTAACTTGTGAAAGTGTAAAAGATACTAAATTATTAATAAAAAGGAAAAGAGGTTAATTTGCGCAACTCCCATTTTTGGCTCTAATAAAAAGGGGAAAGAAGGGAATAATAAAAAGTAGGAAAATAAAGAATGGAGAAAACATAATAAAGGAAAGAGGGAACTTATGGTAAAAAGCAAGAGGTCATTTAGTAAAGAATCTGCATTCAAGAACCTTCTAATTTTGAACTGACTTAGCATTTTCATTTTAGGGAAAGTATTTAAAACCTGTGAGGGAATCTAGGGGCACCTAGGAGTAAATTTAGGAGTAACTCTAGGTGAGTGAGGGAAATGAGACATTTATTAATTTAAAGAAAATAATTATTGGAGGAAAGTGGGGGATGGACGACACTTGTACGTAGGAGATTTATTAGAAGATTTTTAATAAAACTTAAATTAAATGAGATTTAGGGAAAAATGGAAGTTCTAAAACTCTATAAAAGAAGTGGAAGACAAGGAAGAAAGGGATCGGTTGTTAGTGTAACATTACGCTGTCGGAATTGTGACTTCACTGATTACTTGTGGAGAGTTGGGATTTCCCAGCTCAGATAGGAGTGGTAGCTCAGCCTTGCGAGGCGAGCTGGGAGCTAGATGCACCATCTGGATAGTGTGTGGCCATTTTGCAACTCGGGGGGCTAAGGAGGAAGCAGAATACCCCTAGCATTGGCTAGGAGGTACCGGTGAGGTCTCGACGGTCGGCGAGCGGGAGAGGCATGGAGCGCATGATTGTATTTTATTAGATTGGAATGCATTACTACTTATGCTGGGATCGGTATATTGGTGTAAATGGATTGATTAGCTTTCTTATATATTTACTCGTCGATTTCAAGTGTAACTGCTGTAACTGTTGTTTTTATTTAAAATTTGTCATGTGATATAGTATTCTTGTTGCAATCCTGTACAATTTTATATTCTATAGGGTTCTTGGGTATGAATTACAACTAACAAGCTATTGAAGAAACTCTTGATAACAAAAATTTTACCGCTATTACTTACCTCTGCTATATTGCAAGATAATAAAAAAATTTACTGTTGTTACTTACCTCTGTTAATAAAGTTAGTTACCTCTGTTATATAAATAAGTAAAGAAAAATTTGAATTCGTTCCTTGATGGTATAATGGCGAAAATTTGTGTAATTATCAATGCGGTAAAATTCTACTGTGTAAATTCTGAGTAAACTCTAGCCTTGCGTCTCCATCCCCTGAGCAGCGAATTTCACTGTGTAATGTCACGCTGAAAAAAATTCTTTTCTGGCAATTTCGGGTGGTAAATTCTTACTGTAAATTGTTCTGGCATTTTGCCTTGTAAATTTTTTATTGAAGAAACTCTTCTCGCAATTTCGTTTTTGTTTATGGTTACAGTGATATTGTTTCTGGAAAAAATTTGTTTGGTAAATTTTTACTGAAATTTGGTTTCTGACAAATTTATATGCTATGTTTTCAAATGGCAAATCTAGATCTTACAATTCATTGGCGCTTCTAAACTTCTTATTTCAATGGCGATTTTGTATTTTTATTGCAATGGCGTTTTTCCTCTGATATGTCGGCGTTTATGCTTATTCTGGCATTCAACAACGACTTATTAAAACTGTAGTCTTAAATGTTTAACCTTGACCCTGTTCGATTTTGGTTAGCGCTGTACTGTTGGCAATTTCCACCTCGGATTCCAACAAACCAACAACGATTCAATACAATCAAACCATATCGAATAGCATGAGATCATCTGGCAGCTACAGCGAGTCACGCTCCTTGTTTGCTTCTAGTCTCCTTTTGGTGCGTTTGCACGGTGAATTCCCCTTTCTTTTAACTTTTCGGCAAAGTCAAACCCATCTGGAGCTTGCTAGCGATCCCTCCTTTCAATAATGGTGACCAGGGGGTCCCTCTGGAGCATTGGGCATAGTGTAGCACATTAACTGAGGACTGCGTCTTATTGGGTACTTTATGGTGTTGTACCACATCCCTCCCTTACCGTTTTGGCAATAACCATAAGGCGGTCGATTTTAGAAATGATGATCGGCGTGCATCCTGGCTGAGCGTGCCTAACCTCTGACAGAAACCGTTTTCCTTGATCTCCTGCGAATTTGTTTTTATTTTATAATTTAATTTGGTCCATTTATTTTTACCTTTATTCTTGTTACCTGGTAGAGAAATTTTACCCAGTCCTTAATCAATGCCTTATGTTCAATGCCATGTGTTATGCCTTACTTTAAAGGCTGGTTATTGATCTTAATGCCGTGATTTTTGCGTCATTATTTATTTTCTGGCATTTATGTACTCCTTTCAACCCATTTCATATTCCTGTAAGAATCCCAGATAGTTAGAATTTAAAGGTATAAGTCGTTACAGATAAATAAAGTGGTTGTGATTAATTGGGTGTCTAATAATCTAACAATTTATCCATAATTCAGATGAAAAGGAATTGTCTTAATATAAATGGAGTACTGTTTTAAAGTTTATGTGGTATAATTACTAGTATGAATTGATATAATTTACGGCAGGAATGCATATTACCATTTCAATAATTTATGAATTTGAATGTAGAAGGAAACCAGTGTTACAACTTAGATTAATATTGTTATTAAAAACAGAATGATGAAATAACATTTTATTTTATTAATAACTAAAATAAATAATCGTATTTCCTTAGTTCATAACAAATAATTATTAATCATAGTAAATAAATAGACCTTAGTTCCTGAATAATCCTCAGTGTATAGCAAAGGATAAATCAAATTTGTATTTGGTTATTTTAAAAAAAAATGTCACTAAATAGTTGTTCAAAAAGMACAAAAGGACAAGTGCATYGATTATCATTGATTTAAAAGGACARTTAAATTATTATGTATGTGAGGATTAGAACCTGCGGCATGCAACTTTTAGTGAGAATCCTTATTTATAAAAGATTAGTCGTCCTTATCCATTTTTAGTGCTTATTCAGTTTTGTATGGACAAGATTAAATATTGATGGAATGTTTTTTTTTTGTACCACTAAATCAATGGTCGTGATTTCAACCACTAACCAAAATGAAGATTGGTTTGGTAATGTCTTACCATGTGCACTTTTATTTTTGGTCGCCTTTCATTTTAAGACTTCATTTTTTGGGTCAACGGAAACCCTTCGACGTTCACCAGAAAGGTTGGTTAAACTGTGTTCTATTGTGTTAACGAGTGGTGAGAATCTGTTGAGAGATCAAAATAAGGTCTGTATTTAGTCTTCCCCTTCTGGATTTAAGTGTAAACTATGGAAGGTTAATAAATCTGGAAAGAAGTTACTACTAGGTTCAGACGTGGGATTAGAAGAAACTTATTGGATGGAACTTTGTGGTTTAGTCGGCTAAGTATCGTACTATTACCTAGAACATGAACCTCTTCAGGCTTGGATGGAGAAATATCAGCCTCCTATTTTATATTACTTGTCGGAGGTTATGTAACTTGCAAAGGGTTGGTTGGGGTTTATTTGCCGAACTCCCGAGGACACGACCCTTTTAATGGATTCTCATTGGGTTTTTGGAGGCAGTGGAATTATGCTTAAGAGGTGGTAGGTTTCTTTTGATCCCGCTACTGATTATTTCCCACAGAGGCACCTCTGAGTACTCTTTCCTAGTTTACCTCTTCACCCATGGAATGAAGGATCTCTCAAAGCCATCGAAAACTCATTGGGTACTTTCATTACAGTAGACCACAAGCCTCTAAGGGCCCCGGCAAGGAAGGTTGGTAAAATTATAGTGGTGATTGAAATTCATGGCGGTTTACCAGAGGTTATTGAGGTTGAATAGTGTGGTCATAGGTTACTTCAACGACTAGACTATATGGGAATTCCTTTTTGTTGTAGTCTATGTCATTGTACGGGACACCTTCATCGGGACTGTAAGGGGACAATGATTGCTGAGGATGTGGATGATTTTTAAAGTATTTGGAACGTGTCGGACTGTTCCCTTCCTATGGACATTTTTGGTTCTGGTGATCTGCATTATCCATCAGAAATGGACAGCGAGATTGAGCCTTTGGATACACTTTCAGGTAAGCTTAAAAGCTCATGCTCCACTCTTTATGATTCATTAACTTCTTGGGAGCAAGAGGCTTTGGATTCTTCATGTTGGCTTATGCATACGACTACCAAGGAATCTTTACCTAGTGTGGTTGATAAGTCCTTGTCGGCTTCGTTAAAAAAAGAGTGTGCTATCCATGAGCCAAGCATCTTGACACAGTCAAATACTGTCTTAACTAATACCTCCTCTTTAGATGTTCCTTTTACCCATATCCCAACTTCGGTTCCTCGTCAAGTTTCTTCTCCTAATGTTTTATTTCAGAGTTAGGTTAATGTCGCCTCCTCCCCTCCTTTTTCCTTGTCGAAAGAGAATGTTATGATTCCTGGTTGTAAGGAATCAGAGGAAAATGATTTTTCTATGTCTATTGTTCTTGATTCTCTTCTTACATTCATTCGTGATCAGAAGTCAATTGTTCCTTTACCAGTCTACCTGGGTAATTATGTCTTTGATGAGTCCATTGGTGGGGGGAATCCCAATATAACTGGTTCTCAAGTGGAAGGGACAAGGAAGGATTTTTCTTGGTCAAGAGGTTTAGGCATTGAACACTCTCCTATCAAGACTAGTAGCTCTCGGAAAAAACTGGCAGGTTTGACCAATCAAACTTGCGATATTGATTCTTTTACCATGGATTGTGGGGCACTTAGAGCAATGAAGGCCCTAGAAAGGGATAAATAATGATCATTTTTTCTTTGAATATCAGAGGGGTAGGGGGCACCCTTAAAGCCGCCTCTTTCCGTCACCTTTTGGATCGAGTCTGTCCAAAGTTTTTTTTTTTACAGGAGACTTTAGTTCATGAACAAAAAGCTAGGGATTTTATGAACAGATTCTGTCCTTATTGGGTATCTTGTGCTATATATTCTCTTGGTACCTCTGGTGGTCTATTAGTCACTTGGGATCCTAATATTTTCTATTTGAAACCACATCTCACCTACGGTGGTATTTTGTTGACAAGAAAAGTAATTGCTACCCAGAAGCAGCTTTCATTTCTTAATGTTTATGGTTTGTGCTCGGATAGGCGAGCCTTTTGGGATCTAGTGGATGATAGTGGTCTAGTATATCTTGATAATTTGATCCTAGTAGGAGATCTTGATATTACTCTTTTTTCATATGAGGTTTTGGGAGGATCTAATTCTTTTGGTTCATTAGAAGATTATTACAAGTTATTGTTGCAATCAAAAAATTTAGTGGATTTACGACTAGACAAGGTGGTTCTAACCTGGCGCAATGGTCATCTCGGGGCACATGGTATTGCTAAGAGATTGGACAGATGCATAATATCAGAAGTTTTATTATTTTCGAGTGTCCTTTATCGCTCATGAGTGGAGTATCCCTTCATTTCTAATCATGCCCCTATAATTGTACTGCTGGAAATTTCACCGAAGATAGAGCATATCCCTTTAAATTCAATCCCCTTTGGTTTCTCAAAGAGGATTATAAAGAGATAGTATTTCAGGTCTAGAAGGACCCTAAATTCAATACAGAATTGGGCAGCCAACGAAGACTTGTTTGGAAGCTAAAGGAACTAAAAAGAAAGACTAAAGTGTGGGCAAAGCAGAGAGATAGAATATTACAACAGCGCATGGAATTTTTTGAATCACAGATAAGAGAGACTTTTCTGGGTTTTGTGGATGATTACGCTTAATCGAATAAAGAACTTCTTCTTGGCAATTTAGAGATGGAAAGGAACAAGATACTTCGAGATCAAGAAGAAAAATGGCGCCAGTGAAGTAGGGCGATCTAGGTTAAAAGTGGTGATTGAAACACAAAATGTTTTCACCACTTTGCTAACCATAGATGCCTTCACAAGAATATCTGGGAGATTATTGATAAATATGGACAAGGGCACTCATGACAGGCAACAATTAAGGATGCAGTTGTTCATTACTTCAAAATGTTTTTCAAAGCCCATTCTACTTTCTTCACTAATGAACAGGTACAAGTAACAAGTATTTTCTCCAGAATGGTAAATGATGAAGAGGAAAGTTCTCTTTATGAACCGGTTACTTTAGAAGAAACAAAATATGTCTTAACCCTGTTCAAATTAGATAAGAGTCCAGGCCTTGATGGCTATATAGTGGAATTCTTTACATATTTTTTTGATTTGGTTGGTGACAACCTCATACAGATGATTGAGGAGTCTAGGAAAAGTGGGTCTATAATAGGAATCTTAAACTTTACCTTCCTCGCCCTAATTCCAAAAGAAAATAAACCTACAAATTTCAAGGATTTAGGCCACTTTATTTATGCAATCTGTGCTACAAACTGATTTCCAAAATCATCACCAACCAGATCAAGCCTATTCTATCGAGCAATCTCTCAGAAGAAAAATTAGGATTCTTGAAAGGAAGAAGGATATAGGATGCTATTGGTACAACTCACGAATGCCTCCATAGTATAACAAAAAAGAAAAAAAATATCTGGTTCTCAAGATGGATTTACGCAAAGATTGTGACTGTATAGATTGGTATATTCTCAAGATGATTTTAATTCAAGTGGATTTTGGCATTCAAATGACAAAGTGGATTATGATTTGCATTACTTTTCCTACTTATATTCTTTTAATCAATGATAAAACTACAGAATTCTTCCGGAGTGGACGTGGTTTGCGTAAGGGTTTTCCATTATCTCCGTTATTATTCATCATGGTAATGGAAGGACTCAGTCTCTTATTAAAAAAGAGAAAAGAGGAGGATAAGCTCTCTGGCATTAAAGTTTTCAGTTTGATTGACATACTCCATTTATTTTTCGTGGACAATATTTTAATCTTGACTAAGGTTGATTTAAAAGAGTGGATGGAAATTGATAAACTGATACTTTTATTCTGTAAAGCCACAAGACTTCAAGTAAATGTTTCTAAAACAACAATGCTTTATGAATGTTTATCAGATTCAGATCTTACTCCTTACAGATCCTTTCTACCTTACACTTTTTCATCCTTGGACATAGGTTTCAAATACTTGGAATATCATTTAAACACTGGTGCATAGCAGGCATTGGATTGGAACTGGTTGCTAATCCAAATCGAAAAAAATATTGGCCTTTGGTGCAATAAGTGGTTATCTTTGGGAGGCCACTATATTCTTCTCAAATTAGTCCTAGAGAGTCAACCTATATACTGGATGTATTTGGAGCTTATTTCACGCACTGTTCTTCAACAAATCCGTAATTAATGCTCAATTTTGTGTTCAATGGGAATAATGAATCCAATCAATACCACCTTTGCAGATAGGATTTTTTATCTAGACCTAAATCTTGTGACAGCTGGGGATTTCGAAGCACACATAATTTTATTCATCGCCACATTGCCCAAGAAACTCATTGCTACATCCATGTAGTCAATAATTTCCAAATCATGATTTCCAATGGTGGATCCATGAAATGTGGAGGGCGTTGTGAAAATGTGTGTCTCCAAATTGGTGACTACCACCTGGAATCTCATATGTTTGCTAACGACATGGGCGGTTGTGAAATTGTGTTGGGTGTAGACTAGCTAAGGAATTTGGGTCCCATTCTCATGGATTTTAAGGAATTAACCATGCAATTCAACCAAGAGGGACAAAAATATAAGTTCCAAGGCATCACCGTCGGTTCACCTGAGATCATTAGTTTCCATCACATGGAAAAGTTGCTCAAAAAAGGACATTTTGGTGTTATTTCCCAACTCCATGCCATACAAGCAACAGAGACACCCTCGGTGTTGCAAGACCTCCAATCTATCCTTTCCAAACATCAAGTGGTATTTTCCACTCCCTAGGGACTCCCTCCTTCCCGTGGTGTTTATGACCATCCCATTCCCCTTGTACCAGGAAGGCTTCCTCCCAATATTCGTCTGTATCGTCACCCCTTTTCTCAAAAAAATGAAATTGAGAATATGGTCCAAGAACTCCTTAACACAAGAACTATCCACCCTAGTACGAGCCCCTACTCTTCTCCTATGGTCATGGCCCTGAATAAAGAAGGTTCTTGGAAAATTTGTCCTAACTTCCGTGCCCTCAACAAACTTACCATTAAAGACAAATTTCCCATTCCTATCATTGATGACCTCTTGGATGAATTGAGTGGAACCCAGTTCTTTACTAAACTTGATCTTCATTCTGGTTGCCACCAGATACGTATGAAAGAGGCAGACATTCCCAATACTTCCTTTAGAACTCATGAGGGCCACTATGAGTTGTTGGTCATGCCCTTTGGATTGTGTAATTCCCCCTCCACCTTCCAAATCCTCATGAATCATGTCTTCCGTCCTTTTCTCCATAATTTTGTCTTAGTTTTCTTTGATGATACCCTCATCTATAGAAAAACCTAGACAAACCTTCTTGTTCATGTAGATCAAGTTCTCCATCTACTCTCTCAGCACCAAATTTTCCTGAAACAGTCTAAATGTGTTTTTGGCACCTCAAAAGTCGAGTACTTGGGTCATCTAGTTGGCAAGGACGACGTCAGGGTGGATCCTAAAAAGATTGAAGCTATGAAATACTGGCCTCACCCAAAGACTCTCAAAATCTTGAGTGGATTTCTGAGATTAACGGGTTATTATCGCAAGTTTGTTAAGAATTATGGAAACATTGCAACACCTCTCATTGCACTCCTAAAAAAAAACTCTTTCACTTGGACTCCAACAACTGCTCAATATTTCCAAACCTTGAAGATGGGCATGTGCACCACTCTAGTCCTGGACCTTCCTAATTTCAAAAAGACCTTTTTCTTGGAATGTGATGCTTCATGGAAAGGAATCGGTGTTGTTCTTATGCAAGAGGGTCGACCTTTGGCCTTTACCAGCCAACAACTATCAGAAAGAAATCTGGGGAAATCAATCTATGAAAATGAAATGTTGGTTATTCTGCATGTCGTTGATCTGTGGCGCCCTTATCTATTGGGGCAACACTTCCAAATTAAGACAGACCATCAAAGCCTCACGTATTTTCTAGAACAAAGCATTTCCTCTCCGGAGAAACAAAAATGGTTGACTAAGCTCTTTGGATATGATTATGATATAATTTACAATAAAGGAAAAGACAATGTGGTTGCGGATGCACTTTCCCAAAAAATATGAAGATGATGGATCTCTTTTTTCTATTTACTTCATTGTACCAGATTGGCTCAAAGTTGTTCGACAAGAATGGCTACATGATCCCAAAAGTTCATATCTGATCCAACAATTAAATTCCAATGCTCAAACTTCCCCAAGGTACTCTTGGCTCCACGATGAGCTTCAATACAAAGGTCGTTTGTATTTAAGTAAACAATCAAAACTTAAATCCACAATACTTTCTGAGCTTCATGCTACACCCACAGCAGGGCACTCCAGGTTTACCAAAACCTATGATAGGGTCAAATGTTCTTTTTTCTGGGATGGTATGAAACAAGAAATTCATGATTTTGTCTCTGAATGTGATGTGTGTCAATGCAACAAGGGTGAAACAGTCAAATCTCTGGGCACACTACAACCACTTCCGATTCCACTTGCTATTTGGAGGGATATCTCTATGGATTTTATTACAGGCTTACCGAAATCAGGAAATAAATCATTCATCATGGTGGTTGTTGATCGCCTTTCCAAGTATGCTCATTTCTGTGCTCTTCAACACCCATTTATAGCATCCACAGTGGCTCAAATTTTCATGGATCAAGTCTTCAAGCTTCATGGCATGCCGCATTCTATTGTTTTTTATCGCAACCCAACTTTCACTAGCAATTTTTGGCAAGAACTATTCAAGATACAAGGCACCCAATTGCATCTCAACACAACTTATCATCCCCAAACTGATGGTCAAACGGAAGTTGTCAACAAGTGTTTGGTAACATATTTGAGGTGTTTTTTCTCGAAAAATAAAAATCAATGGACTCAATGGTTACCTCTAGCTGAATGGTGGTACAACACTTCATACCATATAGCTACACGCATGACTCCTTTTGAAGCAGTATATGGACAAAAGCCACCTTTAGTACTCTCATACTTACCTGGTGTCTCGAAGGTCCAGGTGGTTGACCAAACGCTTACAGTTTGAGAGGTTATTCTCCGTACCCTTAAAGAGAATTTGTTCATGGCACAGAATCGCATGAAGCAACAAGTAGATCAAGGTCGCTCTGAACATAAATTTTCAGAAGGGGATCAAGTGTTTCTTCGACTACAACCTTACAAGAAAAATTTCCTCAAGGCCAAGCATTGTCAGAAGCTAGCACCCAAATTTTATGGTCCTTATACAACTCTCAAGCGTGTGGGACAAGTGGCCTATCAGTTACCTTTTCCCATTCATTCTAAGCTACATCATGTTTTTCATGTTTCATGCTTAAAGAAGGTGATTGGAACTAAGTGCCAAATTCAAACCAACCTTCCCGAGTTCGATGAAGAAGGATTCATTTGGATACAACCACAATCATTTTTGGACCAGCATGAGCATCACCCGCGTCAAAAAACCATCAAGGAAGTGTTAGTCCAGTGGAAATATAAAACTCCAGCAGATGCCACTTGGGAACTAGCTACCATTTTGTAGCAATTTCCACATCTCAAGCCTTGAGGACAAGGTTGTTTTTAAGGGGGAGGACATGTTAGGGTCCTAACCCGCACATAGGTAGAACAATATATTCAGATGTAATAAAGGTTGATATTAATAAGGCTTTGCAATAAAATAGAATAAGTCGAATGTAAGAAGACCTAATATAAGCTTCCTCTAGATGTTTCTTTTGATAGACATATTTAGTATAAATAGGAGTTGAGGGTATGAGAACCCTAGCTTGGATATTATTGTAATAGAGTTCTGCTCGACTAGAGTTTTCCCCCTCGAAGAGGCTCATGAACATTGCTCTCAGAATCAAAGTGCTATTTCTTTTGGTATTCTTATATCATTTCAGTATTATTGTGGTTATTGTTTTGGTTATATTGTTGTTATTCTACCATTTCTAGCATTTTATTTCTGTTCTGCATACTTTTTATGTCTACTATATTACATTTTTCTACTTTTAATCTTCTGATTCTGGATAGTTGGAGGCATAAAATTTGGAAGTGGGATATTTAGCTTAAGATCAAACTTTTCATCTGGTTGGCAACGGAACAATTTTTTTTAACATGGGACATATTACAGAACAAAGGTTGGGAAGGCCCAAGCCTGTGTATCTTGATCATCTTTTTATTGATTGTATGTTTACAAAGAAGGTTTGGGAAAGAATCAAATTTTCACAAAAGATAAAAAGGAATTGGGAAGGTAACTCACTTTCCGACTGTTTTAATATTTGGATTAAAGATAAAAATGTCTCTCCAACTCTTGCAACTACTATCAGCTGGTTTATATGGAATGAAAGGAACATAGAAATTTTCGAGAATGTTGTCCCTTCCTTCCATTATGTGATTATTAAAATCCTGGGACTGTACAAGCATCAACCATCGACACAAAATTTCGCACCTATAAGAAAATGCCTGGTCACTCAATCAAATGGATTTTCTATCGCATTTTTTTTATGGCGGTAGCTTAGAGTGATAAAAAAGTTTGTGGAGTATGGGGGGTTTTTAAAACTTCTAACTCCTTAGTTTATAGATGCCATATAAACATTGGTGAAGGCACAAATACAAAGGCATAGCTCTTGGGGCCACTCTTACTTTAGCTAGTCATCTATCCCTCCCAAAACTACTAGCTATGGGTGATTCTCGAGTTATTATAGATTGGCTCAATGATAGAGGAAAGCTCGAGGCATGTGTTATTAAAGGTTGGAAGATCAGAACTAAAGATCTTATAAAAAAAAATTATGCTATTAGCTTCCACCACATCTACAAAGAATTCAACAAAGAGACAGACCAGCTTTCAAAATAAGCTATTCTTGAGCCTGAAGGAAAAATACCCTTTTATCTATGGGAACCTAGAGGAGTAGGACCCATGAATTATCTGGCTATGTTTTGATATATATACTTACAGTTTTTTAAGTGAGTTTTTGTTCTAGTATCTAGTTGGGTTATGAACATAACCATCTCAAGTATGTGCACCTTTGGTGGTTATTATTTTATGAGTTTTATGCCTCCTTGAGAGACTATATGAAATTAAAGAGTGTACTTTCCTCTTTACCTAAACTTATTATCGGTCATGTTAAGAGTGGGCTTGGCTATGGATGATATCCTGTAAAAACAATTATATGTTAATATAATTTTGAGCTAATTTTCTATTGGAAAAAAAGTTTCTCACTCTTATCTTATTACCCGTAAGAAATAATGTTATTTCAAGTGAAACATGTCAATTTACCTTTGACTATGTGGAACAAGTTTTTCATTGGATAATATTATGTTGAAATTATCATTCAAACCATTGCATTGAGTGCCACTACCTTAATTTGCATCACAATGTTGTATATTCCTTATATAAAGCATTGTATACCTCTATAGACTTTACCAATCAAATTGTTGGGAAAAGGGTGTCCCTTGTCCCACAAACAAGGGGATCTCATACACCAATTTGGTGTGGCTTGGCCGTGACCTTAAAAATAGATTATTATTCTTATTATTATCCTTTCTTTTATGATTATATATGATTTATAAATAAAATTTTTTTTTTTTTAATATTTATTTTAAAAACAATTGTCCAATTAAATATGTGAAAGTTACTTCACAATTTTGCATTGATAGAAAGTAAAGTAGTGTGGTTTTTTTTCTTAAACAAAGAAAAACAAAATGGTCTTAAAATGTAAAATGTTGGAAATTAAAAAAAAAAAAAAAAAAATTATCATATTAATAATAAATAAATTAAAATAATAATGTTGACAATAATAATAAATAAATGAATTAAAAGAATGATAGTAGTAACAATATTTTTTTATTTAATAAGATATTTAAAAAATTTGACCAAATTAAGTAATTTTCATTCTAGATATTTTGTTTTAAGGTAATAATTATCATTAAATAGCAAAGATGATTTTAATGATGGAAATTTATTTTAAAATGTAGAAACTTTAGTCAAAATTATTAATTCTTCATATGCCAACTATAAATGTTTGACTATACTTTTGTAAAAATATTCAAATTTCTCATAAATGACTCCTAACAAGAAGATCATATATATATATATATATATATATATATATATATATATATATATATATATATATATAATAAGAGCAGCTCGCTCTACAAACCACATCCAGTGGCCAAGTAGGGAATTGCAAAGATGTAATCCTCTTCTCATAGCTCTGAACTGTTGAAAGAATATGAAAAGGAGGGCGAAAATGATCGCTGCAGACAGCAACACTGATAGAAGGTTAAGTGGAATCAGCATCCCAGACCCTTTCCGCCCATTCTTAGAAAAGAGCGTAGTGACACAACTGGAAGCCGAAACAGAGAAAAACAATCAGTGGAATAACAATTAAGCTACTGAAACGGAATTTGAAGGCATAGTATTAGAAAATTACCTTTGATCCAGAGCTTGCTGTATTGAACCAGACGTCCCCGAACAAAAATGGAAGCCGAAACAGAGAAAAACAATCCAACAAGAAGAACCGAATCAGTGTCTCCTCGTTGTTCTATTTTACAGACGACCGACTTGTTTGGCAAAGCGTGAGCGAGCATCTATTTATGGTCTATTCACACAAACTTAAGTGAAGGGTGGATAAACGTCCGAACATCAAAAGTAGATGTGAAAGTGATGTGAAAGCGAAATGTCCCCGAAATGTCCCCACGAGCAAAACAACCGAAGAAGAAAAACAGAAGCGGTAAGGATGGAATTAGTGTCAAGAGTTGATCCACGTCCTCACGTGATGTGGAAGTATTCTTATTCTTCTTGATTTGTCGATGTTTGATGTGGTCTATTCCTCGACTTTTTCTTTTTTAAGTAATATTTGCTTGACTTATTAACGCGAGATATAAAATATTCCCATTGAAATATAAGTATATTCCCATTGAAATATAAAATATTGCAACATCATTTTAACAAGATAAAATTCATTATTAATTATAAAATATAAAATATTCCCATTGAAATATATTCTCATTGAAATATAAGTATATTCCCATTGAAATATAAAATATTGCAACATCATTTTAACAAGATAAAATTCATTATTAATTATTATGAAGATTTCAATTGATTTTAAATAAAAACTCTTAACCAATATAACACACCATTATCCTCATTTCCAAGGAAATGAGGAAAATTACTTAAAAGGTACACCAAGTAATCTTAACTAAAAGAACTTATAAGATCATGGCATCAATACTTATATTATTTTTGAAAAAAAAACTCACCTAAAATTTATGTAAGACAAAGAAACTCATTTATATATTTAAAATGATAGAAATAAAATATGTGAACATCGTTTATTTAAAAAAATTGTAAGAATTTAGGATATACAAAGGAATATAATAGAATTATTTTTTAAAAAATGGTTTTAGATATAATTATATAAATCATGTATATTTTCGTAATTTTTCAAGGAACTTAAAAATATTATCATAATTTTGAAATGAAATAATTTTAAAAGTTGAGAAGCCTATAAGAAATATAATGAAGTTTTTAATAACATTAATAAAGTGAATTTGAAAATAAAATTGTGTTCACTTTTGAAGGATGTTATGAGGGATCTTGCAAACTAAATAAAGTAAAGAAATATTTGGAAGATAAAGTAAAGAAATATTTGGAAGAAGAGGAATTTGATTTGAATACAATAAACAAAGATTCTTAAATTAAAGTGAAAATGAAGAAGACATTGGATTGGACTGGACATTCCTTCTGCCACCTCATCTCCTAGGGTTAGAGTTATGGTTCTTTAGGGTTTTTTCCTCTTAGGTTTCTATATTTTATGTTAAAAAGGAGGTTCAATCCCTATAATTCATTACAGAGAAAATTGGTGTTATAATTGGTCCATGTGCCTACAATGATTCCACTTGAACACTAAGTATAAGAAGAACAACACAAATAGAATTACAAACCCCTCAACCAACCTCTAATTGTGATGCTAACCACAATGCTTAACTCTTATGGACACAAGACTTTTGGGTGGCCCAAATTAGATGAGAATCTCTCKAACTTCATTGTTTCCTTTCAAACACTAGGCACATGTAAAAAAGTTTCAGAATTTCACCTCCCATATGCACTTCTATGCCATTTGGTCCATCTATTTGGGAGGTACATTATAGTTGGGTGGCATGACACTTCAATGTAGAGAAGATAATGGTAGTGTTGCACAAGTACTTCTACTATCCAAAGCGTATGTCAACAAGTATATTAGATCATGCACGCCTTGTGCCATCACCAAACTTTCCATCAAGATGCAGGGGTTGTACACTCATATACATACCCTAGATAAACCTAGTATTTAGTCTCCATGTATTACATGTTGGGATCTCAACCACGCATGGTAGCGATCATGTATTTGTGGTCATTGATATTATATAACATGGTCATTTTGACACCCTACAAGAAGAGTATCATAATAAAATCTACTGCTAATCTCTTCTTCTATATCATTTAGTTTCATTTTTAGTTTCCATGGACCATTGTTTCAGATAGGCATAGTAGGTTCCTGATTAATTTATAGTCTAGCGTATGGTCACTGATGACACCAAACTGACCAAATTGACAACTCTTCACCCCCAAATCATCAGAAAAAGAAAGGTAGTCAACATGACGATTATGCATTCCTAAGAATTTATAACTCCAGTCATCCCCATACATGGGAAGAGAGCCTTACTTAACTTCAAGATAGTTACAATATAGCCCTTTATAACTCTATTAGACATAGTCATTTTCAGGTGTGCTTAGGGTTTGGCCCTAATTGATGTAGCTCTTCTCATTGCATCTACATAGGAAGAGTACTCCCATACCCAAATTGACATAGATAAAGAATCCAAATTTGTTGAATGGATATAGCACATCCAACAAAAGGTTCA
>JASDQU011507259.1:6898-29700 GCA_032191745.1 Picea mariana
CCAGTCTTTGAATTTTAAATCCTCCTGAGATCTTTGCCCTTTGCTTTTGACTCCATTTCACCCTAAGGCACTGGTTAGACTTACAACGTTGAGCTTTTACTGTGTAAAATCATCTTTTAAAACTTTAATTCTTGAAACCCTAACTAACCCTAACCCTGCTAACCTAGGCTGACGTCATACTTGACGCAACAAGCCTTCTAACTAGTAATCAAGCAATTAATGATGATGTCAAGCATTTATTGAGCTATTGTTGATTGAAAATATTGTTGGCTTGGTCATTTTGTAGACAATTGATGAATTGGTGATCTTGCATAGGCTATTTAGCAGAACGTTGACTTCCTTTTGTCTATTATATTGCTTGTTAAATGAAATTAGATAGTTAAGAAGTACTAACCCTTTGAATTATAACCTGCAAATATACATATAGTGTTGTTATTGTCTTGTTCCGGGCAGGTGTTCTCAACAGGGACTTCACTTCTTTATTGGCTGATTAGACGAAATATCTGATACTGGTGGTAACCTGCGAGGAGGGATAACCTTAAATCTTGACCTTTTATTATTTTCCTCTTCAAACCCTAGGTTACCGGGGACGTCTCCCCTAGGCTAACCTCCCTAAACAGAAAGAACCTTTCCATCGAGGTGACAGTGGGTGGGAAAGGTTCCTGTTGCGCCATTTTGTCCACTATTCTGTAGCCTGTGACCTAAAATACAAATTGCGCGATAACATATACTAGGTACTTACATATTACAATATCTAAAATATTAATTCCTTCATATTAAATGATAATAAAGACACAACATAATTTTCCTAGTCCCTGAGGTGTAGGACATTAGGTGACAGAGTGTGTTGTTAAGGTACTTTGAGGAAACTTGGAGGTTGGTGGGACTGTATGACAAAGTGGACCAACTAAAGGGTGGGCCAGAGGGCCTATCTTCAAAAAAAGATTACTTCAATACTGTTTTCCCCAGAATTCAGACTACACGTTCTCTGCCTTTTCTCGTGACCACAAAACTTGTCTCCTCTCCTTCAATCCCTCTTTCGTCGGGCCTGCTACGAAACTTTAAGCCCTTAAGCTCCCTACTTAGTCCTTCCTCTCAGCAGGGACTGAGCGAACCTTTAGAGACTTCATTGTTGGTCGGTTTTAATCGAAAGGCGTGGAAACCAAACAAAAAGTCTAAGCATATGGTGTTGGGAAGTGATATAGGCTTAGAAGATACTGTCAAAATGGCGCTGTGTGCTCTTGTGGGTCGGATTTCATACAAATCACTCAGTAAGGACTCTCTTGAGGGTTGGATACAGAGACAGTGGCAACCTATTCTTGGTTATTCCCCGGAGGTCATCTATCTTACCAAAGGCTAGCTGGGATTTGTATGCCACACCCAGAGGACTCCTCGCTTCTTCTTAGCTCGCTGTGGGTCTTTGGAGGAAGTAGTCTCATGCTCAAACGATGGAGGATAGCCTTCAGCTCGGATATAGATTACTTTCAGTATAGGCATCTCCGGGTTCTCCTTTCGAGACTCCCTTGTTTCTATGGAATGAAGGAGTGCTTCGGGCCATTGGAGACACTTTGGGGAAGTTCATTGTTGTTGATCCCAAGCATCTCTGTGGCCCAGTGAGGAAGATAGGAAAATTTCTTGTGGAGATAGACATTAGCAGTGGTTTACCGGAAACGTTAGAGATCGAGTGGAGAGGGCGAAAGATTGCTTAGTCTCTTGACTATATTGGGCTGCCCTTCCGATGCAACATTTGTAGTTGTATCGGACACCTTCATCGAGACTGTAAGGGTAAGAAGGTGGAGAACCTTTCAGAATATTTAGAACTTCAGAGAAGCCTAACAGCCTATGTAGATGTAGATGCTTTGATGCACTTTCTTGAGGATTCTATGGAAGCGTCTTCCTCCTCACAACAAGAACCTGGGGCCTCTCTCACTTGTAAGTTAAAAGCTCTTTGTCCCCACTTGTACAACTCCTTATCCTTTGAAGAGAAAGAGGCCTTGAATAACTCGACTTGGTTAATTTCTTCATCTAGGGCAAAAGACCCTTTATCCAAGTCAGTTGCTAGGCCCTCCTTTCATGTTTACCCTATCCACCTTCCCACTGTCGTTTCGTCCCCCAGTTTACCCTCTACTACTATCCCGCCCGCTACCCCTTTGATTCCCTCCCCTCCCATTTTACAAAACCCTGCTCGTTTTCTTCCTCAAGCCCTCCCTTCCAGACCTCCCAAACCATCCTTGGAAGACTCTGAAAGGAAGTCACCGCCCTTACCAGGATTTAGAGAGGCAGAAGCAGGTGAATCCAGTCTTTCGGCAACACTCGAATCCCTTTTACCCTCCCTTACAGCCCCCTTCGACTTGGTACCACTACCTACGGTATTAGGTAGGGAGGCCTTTGACCCTAAAGTAGATTCAAGTTCTTCTTCCTCTCACGCCTCGGTCAAGGGAGGTAAAGCCTTTGCTTGGTCTAGAGGCATTGGTTCGTAACTCTCCCCAGTCAAGACACGGATTTCTCAAAAGAAACAAGTGGATTTAAGTTTACAAAACAACGATAGTGTCCCTACCTCCACAAATTTGGGGGCCCTTAGAGCAATGAAGGCCCTGGTGAGGGCAAAGTGATGTTATTGCTCTCCTTGAACATCCGAGGGATTGGAGGCACCCTCAAAGTTGCCTCGGTTTGGAGATTGTTGGACCATACTCGTCCGAATATTGTCTTCTTACAATAGACACTTGTTGCTGAAAAGAAAGCAAGAGATTTTTTACTACATATCCGTCCCTCCTGGACAACGACTGCAGTGAATTCCATTGGGAACTCAGGAGGTTTATTAGTCTCTTGGGACCTGAACTCATATGACTTAAACCCCTATCTAACAGTGGGTGGAATCCTTCTAACAGGTTTTTGTATCTCTTCAAAAATGGAACTGGCCTTCTTAAATGTCTATGGACCATGTATGGATCGCAAACTCTTCTGGAGTACCTTAGTTGATAGTGGTATCCTATCCGTTCCAAACCTTGTTATGGAAAGAGATATGAACTTCATCTTATCATCTAATGAACATTGGGGGGGATCCTTCTTGCCAGGTCCGACAGAGGAGTTTACAAAGATCTTTTCATCTCTAAAAAACTGATTGACTTAAAATCCCCCAAGATAGTCCCAACCTAGAGAAACGGGTGATCTGGACTTGATTCTATAGCCAGAAGGCTCGATAGTTGTTTTATTGCAGAAAATCTTTTGACTTCAGCTGGCGTGTTCAGGTCATGGGTGGAATACCCGTTCGTATCAGATCACGCCCATGTGCTTATTCAATTGGAGCAGGCACCAATGTACAAGGCCTTCTCTTTTAAATTCAACGCGGACTGGATAAATTAGCCTGATTATGTGAAGTTGGTTCATATGACCTGGAATGACCTGCGATTCCTGGAGGAAGGCAACAAGCAGGTTAGATTATTGATAAAGCTAAAAGAATTAAAACTCCAAACAAAAAGATGGATTAAATATTTCAAGAACTCTGAGCTCTTATTATTAGAAAAGTTGGAAACGGATATGGAACAACTTTTAAACAAAAATGTTGAGACTCCTTTAACGGTGGAGGAAGAGAGAAGGCTGGGTGTGCTGGAAACAAATAGGAATTCCATTCTCCGCAGGACTGAGGATATCTGACGTCTTAGAAGTAGAATGACTTGGATCTAGAGCGGTGACTCAAATTCTAAATTTTTTCATAAGGTTGCTAGTTCCAATAGAAACATAAAACATATTTGGGATATTCAAAGTGACAGTGGAGGAACTCGAATGGACCAGAAGGCAATCAAGGAGGAGGCAGTAAATCATTTTAAACAATTTTATAAAGCAAGAGGTAGAAACAACATAATTGAAGTGGTCAGGGTTTCCAATCTGTACCCCAAAATGGTAAATGATGAGGAAGCATAATTACTTTATCCCTCGGTTTCCATGAAAGAATTACAATCAGTGCTCAAAAATTGCAAAAAAGAAAGAAGTTTGGGCCTTGATGGATGGACCTCATAATTCTTTCTTTTCTTTTTCGATCTTGTGGGGAATGATCTCTTGGAAATGGTGGAGGACTCAAGGAAAAAAGTTCATCTTAGTGGTGGAATAAATGCAACCTTTCTGGCTCTCATCCCGAAAGCAAACAAACCTGCCTCCTTTGATGATTACCATCCCATCTCACTGTGCAATCTAATATATAAGGTTATATACAAAATCCTGGCAACTAGGATTAAACCCTTTCTGGTGAAGTGTCTCTCCTCGGAGCAGCTGGGATTTCTGGAAGGTAGGAGAATTCAAGACATTATCGGGACTGCTCATGAAAGCCTCCATAGTATAAAAACGAAGAACCAGAAATCTCTGGTACTGAAGCTGGACCTGAAAAAAACCTATGATAACATGGATTAGGAGTACCTAAGGTTAGTTCTTCTTACTATCAGATTCAGAGTCAAGCTTATAGATTGGATAATGAGTTACGCAACAAGTGCAAGCTTCACAGTCTTGATAAATGGGGAGGCGACGGATTTTTTCAAAGTTTGGCGGGGACTTCGTCAGGGCTGCCCTTTATCCCCGTATTTGTTCATTTTGATTATGGAGGGGCTGAGCCTTTTTCTTTCAAACAATAGTATTGACCACAGTATCTCAGGTATTAAAATAACAAAACTTTTAATAGTGGTCCATCTAATGTTTGTCGACGACGTTCTTATTTTGTCTAAGGCTGATCCGAGGGAATGGAGAGTGATAGTGGACCTTCTCACTCTGTA
Organism: Picea mariana; assembly: GCA_032191745.1. Classification (NCBI taxonomy): domain Eukaryota; kingdom Viridiplantae; phylum Streptophyta; class Pinopsida; order Pinales; family Pinaceae; genus Picea; species Picea mariana. Next base: position 11,659 of record JASDQU011507259.1, read on the forward strand.
CTGTAGTGTTTTTGGTCTATGTATAAACACTCTAAAAACAAAAGTTCATTATTGGGGACTCAAGGAAGAAGATATGGAGTCTTTCAAGGATATTTTACTCTATACCTTTACAGATTTGAATAATGGATTCAAGTACCTTGGGTACTACCTCAAACCGGGTCCTTCCAAATCTGTCGATTGGAGCTGGCTGGTGGCCAAATTCGAAAAGAAGATTATTCAGTGGTGTAACAAGTGGCTTTTGCTCGGAGGTAGACTTATTTTGGTTAAAGCAGTGTTGGAAAGCCTTGCAGTGTTCTGGATGTCTTTGGAGGTGGTTCCCAAATCGATTTTAAATAAAATTCGTAGTTTAACTTACGCCTTCCTATGGAGTGGACATAAGGAAAAGTTTAATTTCCATCTCTGTAGATGGGACATCCTGGCTCGACCAAAATCCTGTGGAGGATGGGGTCTCAAAAACCTCCCTTTGTTCAACTCAACACTCATAGCAAACACTTATTGGAGGGCATTAAACCATGGAAGCATCTGGAATAAACTTCTGATAGGAAAATACTTGGGGAACTCATCGATCTCTACTTGGCTGCGGAAGCCCTCCCACAAGCACTGGAAGGTGTCTAGTTTCTATAATGGTCGATTAAAAAATCTATTCGTTATTTTGCATTGGATCCGCTGGCTTCCTGGGGATGGAAAATCTATTGTCTTAGGAAGGGATCTGATTAGCGGACTGGAGAACCTATCCATCCTCTCCTACCCCCTGCGAGTGCACCTGTCAAGTTTTAAGATTACCTCTCTTTCCCATGCAAGAGTCACATATGATGTATCAATTTTTCCAGACCGGTTGCGCAGTAGTGAATCATTGAGGCTAGTCGGTCAAAGTGCTATCGAATGGAATACTTTCACAACAACATTAAGAATCCCCGACATCTCTCTTAAAAACTCGGTCGACGCTCTGGTCTGGGCTGGTGGGGACTTGACCAGTCAAGTAACTGCAAAGAATTTATATCTAACACTATTAAGGTCATTTGATTTCCAGATAGACAGTTTGTGGTATAAACTCCTTTGGAAATGACCGATACAACTCAAACTAAAATTATTTATTTGGTTGGCAACAAAGGACAAAGTTCTTACCTGGGAATCTATGCAGAGGAAAGGATGGAACAGTCCGGGGGTATGTAAGTTGTGCAACAACAGTTCATAAAACATAGACCATCTTCTGATACATCGTTCCTTCATGAACTATGTGTGGCATCATTTATCTGTTCTCTATAAATTTAAATTTCATTGGATAGGCAACTCGGTATTCGAGTGTTTCAAGAATTGGATGAAAGACAAATTGGCTCCAGCAAGCCTAGCAGCAACCACCTGCTGGCATATCTGGATCGAGAGGAATAAGGTCCTATTTGAGGAGCGCTCCCCTTCCAACCGATCAATGATGTATAGAATTTCAAGTACTTTCACTTGGAAGCCAACAATCCCAAAGATTCTACCAAATAGAGTATGTGATATTAATTTGGGAGACGACTACACTCTAGCTTGCTTCGATGGCGCTGCAGTAGCAAATGGTGAGTGTTGCAGAGAAGGGGGTATTTTCAAGACGCATGCATCAAAAATTACAAAATGGTTTCTAAATTGCGGAGCTGGAACCAACACTAAGGTGGAGCTCTTGGGCTTGTGGGCGACGCTCCTTTTGGCTATGCTTTGGTCGATACATAAAATTAAAATCTCGGGGGACTCGAAAGTGATCATCGATTGGATAAAGCAGCAGATCCAGCTCAACTCAGTGAATATTGAATGCTGGAAATTAAAAACTTTGGATCTAGCAAGTAATTTCAGAGATACAACTTCCAGCATATCTACAGGGAGCATAATAAGGAGACTGATCTTCTGTCAAAGAGGGCTAAAAAAGAAACGAAAGGTAGACTATCAGTTTTCCATTGGGAAAATGGAGAAGAAATCTCTCACTCCTTTCTTAACATCTTTGAAGACTAAACTTAGAAGAAGTTGAGTAGTGTCTTTGTTATAAAGATGTGTTTAGAGTTAGGACTGCTCTTCCCCTTCTCAGCTTCTCATTTCGAGGCTAATGTGACTTGAAAAGTTTTTGGAATTCAGCATAGTACTTCTCTTGTAGTTGGGGTTGTTTTGGCCGTAAAGAAAGTTTTGGACCTCCATTTGGTGTGGACCTGCATTGTAAATGAAATTATTCTAATATAATTTTGAGATATTTTTCCTTTGGAAAAAAGGTACTCTGTGATGTTAAGTCACCAGTTCAAAACCCGAGGAGACAAAAAATCTAGCCATGTTAAGGGTTGGTGTGGCTCAGGCCGAGTGCGATTCTCGGGTGATTTTGACGGCTTAGATGCCCCTGAGTCGCGGTTTCTCAGCCACAGGCTAGTCCCACAGGTCACAGAAAAACTAGCAAACAAAAAAAAGATAAGAACGACACTACATATTAAGAAATTTGATCCCTCTTGGTGCTTTATAGATCCGAATTTAAGATGGATCTTTGCATCTAGAGCATGGGGGAGATGTTGTAGGTTCAATTTAAAAAAAATAACAATAATATAAATAAATTCCGCTTAATTAAAAGAAAACAGTTACACACACCATTACACATTATACACATATGTATACTATGTACTTACATATAACAACATCTAAAATATTAATTACTTCCTATTAAATGATAATAAAAAAACTACACCTTAAGAAATTTGATCCCTCTCCGTATTAGATAGATTTGGATTTAAAATAAATCTATTGTACTTAATAATTCTATTAAAATATTAATAATTTAATTTTTACAAATATTTATGAAAATGTCACAAATGTGTCACACTGGCACAAAGTAAATTCTTTTAATTTATTTTAAGTCTAAAATATATAAAAATAAAAATAAAACTATTAATATAATTTAAGATAAATAACTTGATAAAGTGATAATAATAAAAATAAATACAAATATGTATCGATGTTATCTACATGTGATAAGTTAAAACAAAATAAATGAGTTATGATGATGATGATGATTAACGTCCACTAAGACCGAATTGGTCTATTGGACCTTAAGAGGGTAAGTGATTACTTGCGATTTTTTAGAATTTTGTTTCTGTGCTTGAAAAGCATTAAGAGAAGTTTTTCAAAATCACCATACTTTTGTTGAGTTAAGAGGTTAGGAAGGTTGGTAGTGTGACAAATATTTTGAAAATGAGATCTAATATGGGTATATGTTGGACAATCCAAGAGAAAGTGATTTTCATCTTCAACTTTCTTAGTGTCACAAAGGTGACACACTGTTTCATCCCATGGCGTTTTAGGAATCGACCAACGCCCAGTTTCACTATGGAGCTCGAGAGAATTTGTTCTTATCTTAGCAATGATTATTTTTTTCTTTACACTTGGAAAAACATATAGATAATTTTGATCTTCTAGATTAGGGTTGATTATATCTTTATAATACCTTAATTTTCTTTTTTCCTCTAACTCTTTATCACACCACATTTTCTCCTTAAATTTTAATTTGACGTTTTTTTTAATAGTATCTTTATTGTGCAAAATGGTGTCTTCCATGATTTCCCAATAGTTTATCCAAGACCGAGCATCTTTATGCTATCCTTGCTTGAGTCGATGGTGGTTATGACTCAATTTTGAAGCAATTTTAGGAAGCCTCTTGTCTTCCATGCTGTTTAACTTGTTCTTATACATTAGGTATCTAGTCATAGCCATGCTCTCAATGAGGGAGAGGATTGTTTCTAAGAGGAGGATGGGATAGGGCGTATTTCCTTTAATTTAAAATATTTAAAAATAGAATTGTAATTAAAAAATAAATATAAAAATTTTAAATATTATAAAAAAAAATCAATGTGTTGTTAATATTGTTGTATATTTGGTTAGTTTTATGATTATAGATGTTTGATTCAAATCTCTTAAATTAAGTATATTAATATAAATTAACAATAAAATAAATATGTTGTCATTTGTTTTTTATTTTTATTTTTAAATTTATATTGATAAATTAGAGATATATTTGGAGAAGTGTGTTGTTATATATATATATTAGATTTAAAATTAATAAATTTAAATATAATAACAATAAGTTAAATGAACCGGGTTTCAAGTGCGGGTGGGGTTATTTTCTCCCTAGGAAATAATATGAGGTTTTCATTTTCATGAAGCATCGATCATGCAAATAATAATTAAGAAGAGGCGTATGTTCTACTTCAAGGATTGCAATTGGCCATTCAAGAAGGCTTAAAGTCCATCCTAACCCTTGGTGATTCAAAAGTGGCCATTAACCATGTGAGGATGAAGACTCTACCAACATATATGAAATTGAGAACTATATTTATGAGAATCCAACACAAGCTTGAAGCTTTCCACTCTCTAACTCCTTTCCACATCCTTCTCCATAACAATGTAATTGCTAATGGTCAAGCCAATATGACTATCAAAGACACCATTGAAATGATTTGTGTTAATGAGCATCCCTCCTTACACCATATCCCATGACAAATATCATGGTTCCTATCTCAATTTGGCCATGTGGGGGTTCCATTGAGGACCCTAGAGCTAACCATTCTCTCGTCACATCCTTAAGTCCATGACCCAATGCAGCGACCTCGCTTCCCTCTCTTGTGGCATTGATGCATGGTGATTGTTTTAAGCCACGTCGGGGGCTCACCCGACCACACATGAGTGTCTTCTGTTGTACTACTCCACTCCCTTGCTCGAGCATGAATAATTTTTCCTTCCACTCCAGTCGCGCGCATGCCCTCTTCTTCTCCGCATAGACCCTGTCATTTCCCTTTGCCTCTTTCTTTCCTTGGCTTATGGATCTTTTCCTTCCAGGTTAGATCTATCTTAAATTCGGATCTATTAAGCACCAAGAGGGATCAAATTTATTAAGGTGTAGTTTTTTTATTTTCTTAAGGTGTAGTTTTTTTATTATCATTTAATAGGAAATAATTAATATTTTAGATGTTGTTATATGTAAGTACAGAATATACATATGTGTGTGTAATATGTAATGGTGTGTGTAATTGTTTTCTTTTAATTTAGAAGACTTTATTTTTATTATTGTTATTTTTTTTAATTGAGCCGACTTTAATTTTTTTTAATGTAACCTTATCTAATATAAAACTAACTTGACAACATTTCCCCCATACCATAGAGGGATGTAGAGTACCTATCTACATGTGATAAGTTAATAGAAAATAAATGAGTTATAATATAAAATATTTAAAAATAGAAATGTAATTAAAAAATATTTAAGAATTAGTTTCCTCTATGAATCCCCATAAAATGCCTACAAAATTTCAATTGGTTACTATGGATCTTTCTTTAGTGGGGTTACAAGAAGTCACAAAGAAGAAAGGGGAAAAATGAGAGGATTGATGATTATTTTTAAAGGGGAAGAAATGACATGTATATTAGTTATGTATTTTTATCTTTTGTACTATTGTAAGTGCGGTGTGCATTTTAGTCCTTTCACTTTCTCTTTTGTATTGTGCCATTAGCACTTAAAGAATGTGGTTTCCTTCTTTAATGAATAAAAATTGTAATTTTTTTTCTTAAAAAAAATTATTGATAAGATTAAGTAAATGTGATCAACAAATTCAAGAAAATAACTTATCATAATTTTACTTATGACACTAACAATTTAGATGAATTTTATTCATACATGCATCTTAGAGTTGACAAGCTGTGTTAGAACTATAGTGTGGAGAAGAGAATCAATGGAGGGTGGAAAACCTATTTTAGTGTTGAGAACACTTTAAAGGTAGATTTATGGTTTTGGGAGAAAAAAAAAATCCTCTTTGATACCCTCATTATTCCAAATATAGGGTTGTGAAATATTGATAAGATTAAGTTGATTATCATTTACTTCAATAAAATCACTTATCTTAATTTCAAACTAAGAGGAAGTTAATTTGTACATTTCTTAGAGTTGACTTGCATAAGCTCCATTAGAACTATAGCGTGGAGAAAATGATCAATGGAAGGTGGAAATCCTATGTGAGCATTGAAGTTCTAGGAAAAAAAATAAATTCTTCTTTGATACCCTTGTTATTCAAAACTTAAGCTTGTGGAATTTGGGTTGCAACATTTTTAGAGAAATTTGGAGAAAGTCAAACAAATCCAAAAACATTTTATAATTTATATAATATTTAAATTAAGAGCAATCCCCCTTATCCCATTATCCTCTTAGACGTTGGACTTTTTCCCATTGAAAGTTACACTATGATTAGGGAACCTAATGTACAAGCATAGTATAATTAATATAATTAACATAATTAAGGTGAAGGATAAAATGTTTCCTAAAATTGCTTCAAATTTTAGTAAAAGTCACTCGAGATTCAAGAGAGAGACATGAGGATGTTGTTTCTTCATTAAACTATCGGAGGGAGGAATCAAGAGTAAAGAACATTGAAAAATAACTTATAATCTATTTAATATTGAAAAAATAGAGGAAGAAAAACATTTTTTCTTAAAATACCTTTATATACATATATTAAAGCTCAAATTTACAATATTTGTAATGCTAATGATTTTCATGATTTATTAAAATGGTTAAGAACATATGTTTCCTTCTTGGAGGTTAATGGTTCAAATCAAATCAAGAGGGGGATAGGGTATGTAAACCTCCATAGACTTTAACAGTAGGATATGCACACCTCCGTAGATTTTAGCAATCAAATTGTTGAGCCAAAGGGGTTCCTTGTTCCCTTGTCCCACAAACAAGGGGCCTTGTACACCAATTAATGTCCACCTTAGCCGTAACCTTAAAAAAATATTATTATCATTATTATAATAATCAAATAAAATTAGTAATTTTTTTTTCAAATTTTCAGCACAAAAATAAAATATCAAAATAAATAAATTATTTATTGAATTTTTAACAGTTAATACACCTTAATAAATAAAAATATCTACCTATATATCTAGAAATATTTATACTAAATATAAATGAAAATATCTTATTAATAGTTTCCTACTTTTAACCATCTATAAATAATTATATAATAAATATAAATGAAATTGTCTTATTAGTCCTTCCCTACTTTTAACAAGTAATATAGTAATCAGTTTGCATCAATATATCGATTTTTGTGCATTAATTCACCTAATTTCAACCAATCAAGTGATTTATTTTTCATTTGTATAACCATACACAAAGATGTAAAAAAAATTGTTTGTGCTACCTAGATCAATATTGTGAATTGAAATGATATTGCTGGGCATTTCTATGAATCCCAACAAACATGACTATATTTTTTCACTCCACATAAGTTAAAATTTGTCAACAAGCTTATTTGGAGCGAGTTCCAAAAATCATAAATGCCTCGTAAACGAACAATGTTAAGGCTATAGGTTTTGGCAAGCCACAATAGCAATGTTAGAGGTTGCAGGTTTTCGATCCAACTGGCTGCTCCGACAGTGGAACATCCTCTGAAGTATCCCTAGATCTCTACCTCTATTATATACCTATTAAAAAAACATTAAAGTGGTTGGCTCCATCTATGGTATGGAAGACAATGGTGGTAGCAGCTAGCTGCACCTATGGCATGCAAGGCTATGGTTGATCCGAAAATCCTTAGATGCTAATTTTACTCTTCAAGATACATGTTAACATCTAATTTGATTCAGAATATTTCTTGATCATCTTTGACAAATTTGCTTAACAGATGCGAATCTTTTACTTATCCAAAACCTCATGAAATGATAAATAACTTGCATAATAATAAGATATCACAACAAAAAACAAAATAACTAATAAGACGAGATTTGATGATGGAGGTCACCTCTCCTAGGCTGCATCTCCAAGTCCCCTTCAACAGTGAGATTATTCTTCATTAATCTCAAATGTCAAAAATTACAATGAAAATGGACTTACTAAGATATTTAATTTTGTTGTTCAAACCTAGAAACAAAGGTTACCATTGAATTCCTCTTGAAATTATGAGAAAAATGAGTATAAACTCGACTATATTCTGAATTGGCTCAAAATGACCCCCTTCTTCACGTAAAACAATGTGCTCAAATTCTCATACAATAGAATATGAACTAAGATCTCCATAGACAACATCTTAGCACAAAATAAACATCATATTCACGCTCCTCTCGAAAATCTGAGAAGAATGAGTATAACATGACTATGTTTGGACATGGTGCTCAATGGCACACAAATCAATGCAACTCCATGACTAGACACTTCTTGGCATGCAAATCAAGACACTGTACTGTACATTGGCATGAACTTCTATGTATTGTACTACATACTGTTGTTACACATTATTTTGGTCACCCCAGTGATCCATTGACAAACATGTGTTCATGTTCCCAAAAAGAGTCTTTTTCCATGAGGAAAGTGACTGGCTTTCTCCTCTCAAAAAACCTATTAAAGAAGGTCGTCGTAGGCTGCAAAAGGCATAGGGTGCAACGATTCCTGGTCGTCGCTCCCTGCTCTAGAGTTGGACTGCGACATCTCCGTGGGCTGCACTATAGCTAGGGTGCGACGATGTCAAAACAAAAGGAAAAGTCAAACTTCACGAAAGTTCTAGAAGGGGATCTTCTAGAAGATGAAGTGACGTCCAAATGGTTTGGATATTACTCACTTCTCTGATTTGATGGGATCATCATAATCTCTTCAAACCATCTCTCTTTCCCCTATATAAAGAGGGATCTCTCATGTAAAAGGTTAAGCAAGGTTAAGGTTGAATAGGCTAAGGATTGGATGAGGAATTCTACTTCGGCTCATACTTGAGAGCTTCATTTCAGTTCATCAAGTCATTGTGGATCTTCTTCATTCAAGGTTGGAGCAAGGGTGTGTGTTGGAGCAAAGGGCCATCGAAAGGGGACCTTGCAACATCAAGGCTTTGGTTGTAATCTCCACTTTCATTTTAATATGATACAGTGATATGTTTATTTTCCATAAAACTTGTCTTGTTTTATTGTATGATTCCTTGATCACATACATAGGTTCTTGTTGAGTTCATTGTATTGCTTTCACTTTGGTTGTCTTGTGTTCCCTTGCAGATCCAATATCACAGGAGCACCGGAGTGAATCTAGGATGGCGATGGGAGGAGGAAGCGACATGTCTATCTCTTGTTAAATAGTAAACTCAAAAGTTAGAACTTAGGGAAAGCTTCGTATTTTGTTCTATTTTGTTCTAGATCCAGATGGATTTAGGGAGATCTATTTATGTTCGCATTTATCGATCAATCCCATAAAAAAATTGGCGACCATACAGGGGATGAAACGACTTCCTTTTGATTTTTTGCTTCCCATTTATTTTTAGCCTGCCTTCTTCTGATTAGATTCACTTTTTGAGTCTATGGGTGATCCATCTGGACTCCCTGGGTCTGGAAGTTCAATTAGATTTTTTTTCTTTCTCCCATTTTTTCCTCATTTACAAAGATCGTCGCACTATACCATATTGGTAGCCTGCAACGACCCTCAGATGTCGCATCCTGCTTGACCAATCCAGTTTGACAACGTCGCACTGTGCTTTGCTAGTAGCCTACGACGACCTTTGCTCCTCACACTGTGTCCCGTACCCAACCTGTGATGACTCCTGTAGAATTTGTTGGAGTGAGTCAATTTGTCTTTCTTCACCCAGAATTGCCTCAGTTTCCTCGGGTGGACTTCTGATGCCAGTATTGGATTGATTCATGAGTTTAAAGCTTGCTTGTGATTGGTTTTCAGTAATTGAAAGTCTTTCTTTTCATTTTGCAAGTTTTTTTCTTTTGATCATTGTCACAAGGATATAATCTCAGGTCTTAACCTAGGTGTTTGTTTGATAGAGGGTCATTGGTTTTTTTTAAGTTTTGGATTGGTTTTACTTTCCATATTGTTTGATTAAGAAATATTTTTTTCTTCCATACGACAAAAGTTTTTCTTGTTTTTTTCATTTTTGTCTATATTATGAATTTGATCTGGGAATTGTGTTGAGAATGTCTTGATTTTCTTGGATTACATTTTCCTTTCGTCATCACATCTCTGATTTTGTTTTGAAAAGGAAGGACTAAATTCATTTATTCTTTTTAGTAATCTTTCATATGGAAATTCTCACATTCGAAATATTTGTTAAAGAGAAGAATTGAAAATTTTTGTAGTTCATGATTATTTGGAATTATATTCATTCGAAATTAAGAAATTGCAATTTGTAGCTTTTTGTACTTCAAAAAATACCTTCTCCCTATTGTAATTAGAGTTCATTGAATTGAAAGATTGCACATTCATCTCTTTTTTCATTTTATTGGGTCAAGGTCACAACATCATCAATTTCATTTTCATCTCCCTTTTGAGTAAACAACAGCCTCTAAAATACAACGTGAATTTAAAATTTATTAGAAACTTTTATTTTCTAGGGTTCTTTTTCACCAACATTAGCTAGGATAGCGCTTTGGAATAGGTTGTAAGGCACACTCTCCAAAGAATCAAAACACACAATAGTATCTTGTGATAGGGAGAGTTCAAATCCAATTGTTACATTGTGTCCTGGGAAGCCCTTCTCACACAAGGGTCAAACCTGAGGTTGCATTAAGACTAGCAGAGTTACTCACCCTGCTTTGTTGGTCTTGGTGTAGAGATTACGCGTATTATTGGGGGTCACTTGAAGGTATACCCATGATTATGTGTGGGAGCCTCTCGATTTGATTTCGGGATAGATACCTTGCCTNAACTTTTGCACCCGCTTTATACCAGCCCCTTTTTGTCTTGATTTCGCGACATTGGATTTCATCACCAAATAGTGACTTCGATATTAGAAAGTTTGTTTGCTTGGTTTGATTTCTAGATTTTACTAGTGAGTGTTGTTTGTTTTCTCTAGTTGGCCATAGATTTTTTTATTTCTTTGCTTGGTTCAGCCAACATCGGCCTTCACCGTTCACATAGGATGCAAGGGATACCCCTAGAAGATCCGGAAGGTTATCTCCCTTTGCTTCCTAACTCACCAGAAGGCTCTCTTGAGGGACTAGTCAATAACGAAGTAGCTTCTAAAGTTGGAAGCACACACTCTTTGGAAGGGTTTCGTATTGTTTCAGACTCCTTAGAGGCTTTCCGACTTCCCCCAAATTTGTTATTGAGTATTAGACAAGACGCACATTTGCTCCAGATGAATTCATTGGGAGAAATTGTTGTTGTTGAGAGTACTGGAGTACCTACTGGACCTAACGCAGGATCTGGAGTAGAAGATCCATTGTTTCCCAGTGAATCATTTAGAACCCTGACTCACACTGTTGGAGTTGTTGATCCTAGTTCTGTCCCTTTCACAGTAAGTGATATTTACGACAACCTAGGAGCGAGTCATGATCAAACTATGGCATCACAAATGCCCAAGACATATGTTACCTATACGGTACCTCTAGACCATTTTATTGGTACTACCAATAGTGTCACCGTCGTTTCAGACCAATTGTTGGTTGGTTCTCACTCAATTCTTCCTCTCCATATGGCCCATTCTATTATGGTCCCACAAGCTACCACTATTTCTACCAGAAATGTGGTTATCACTCAAGCTCCTATTGGAATGCCACTTCCACCTAGACCAAATCTGTCAATTTCCCCTGGGTATAAAGCTTTGAACACTTACGTTGCTATCCCTACCCAGAATCCATCCGGAGGGTTTGGACTTTTTGTTTCTCCTAGGTATAACGTTGCAAGTCAGTTTGTTCTTACACCTACCCAGATTCTCTCCGGGGGGGCTTATGTTCCTCCTCCACCTTTGTTAGGAGGATCTCATCGTCCTTGCCCTAGTGGCTCCAATCCAATTGGAGGCACTAGTCTTTCCGTCACTTCTGGTTTCCAAATTCCTATTGGAGGTCAACCTCAAGTTAGGGGGAAACCTCAATTTGGGGGACAAACTCATATTGGGGGACAACTACAACTTGGGGGCAACCTCAAGTTGGAGTCCATAACCCAATTTATGGACAACATGTACATGTGTTACAATATCAACCTTGGAATCTTCCTTTCCAAGGAAATATACAATTGTCTGGGGGGAAACATCCTCAAGTTAATTCTTTTGTACCCCTAAACCTCGGTCAACTGTATCCAGGTTCTTTGAATCCCACTTGGGGTCAAAAATTTCAATCTAATGTTCCTTTCCAAGGGAACATACCTAATCAACCCAACCCTGTGGGCTATCTGCGTCAAAATCCTCCACAACCGAATTTGTCAGGACTGTCTAATTATTTGCAGACTGCTTATGGTCCTACTGGTATACCTACAATTCTTCCCCCTCATAACTACTAGTTTCCTCAAGTGAATAGACAATTTCCTTTTCTGGCCACTTTGGATTTTCCTGATTTGTCTAAGATTTTGAATGATCCTATTTTACATTCTCCCTATTGGCCCGTCATACCAGCCAAGTTACCGTCTGACATTCCTAAGTTTGACGGTCGAGCGGGAGAAGATATGAATAATCATGTTATGACTTTTTATCTATGGTGTTCATCCAACTCCTTGATGGATGACTCCATAAGATTACGACTTTTCCAACGAACTCTCACGAGTTCGGCAGAAAAATGGTACATCAAGTTACCACAAGGTTTCTTTAATGACTTTAACACCCTATCCATTGACACGTTACCAGTTGTCAATTCGATATGAGACAGGAACCAAAATTTTGAGTTCTTTTAAACAATCCTCNTAGGAGAAGACGCTTAATCAAAGTTCCTCTTCTTGATCAACTATTGGTTGTGTCATTTGCCAAATCAATCATTGGAACTATTTCTCGTGATGTCTCCATGGGTGTTGTTGTCACTGAAGAGCAGGCGATCAGTCGTGCTCGGTATCTAGATCTCGTTTATTCACAAATGGGAACACTTTACGATTTGATCCCTGACGCTCCTCGTCCTTCCACAAATCCTACGCCAACACCTCCAACAACTTCTCATTTTGTTTATGGTGTGATTGGCACCTTTCATGCTGAGACTCAGTTTGCGCACGCCAGTCACACCAATCCCAAATCTAATAATTCTAATGTACAAAATACTCCTACTCCTACTCCTTCCACTGGTAAGATTTCTGAAGTTAATTCGGTTCAATCCACACCTACCGGGAAGAATAAAAATAAAAAGAAAGGGAAAGGTAAGAATAAGGAGTACAAGAATAATAATCCACAATCTGATAAAGCCAAAACAGAGATCGCTGATGAGAAAGATAAACGTAAACCTTGTTACCCTTGTCTTATTTGTGGTGACAATCATTACAAGAAAGATTGTTCGAGACGCGTTGAGGTTACTAAGTTCCTCCAAGGGATTGGGAAGCCTTCTACACCTATCATTCTGTCACAACCTTTCCCTTCTCAGCAACAGACGCAACTGGTCATTCATGACCAAGCTTCTCCTTCTACCTCATCCTATGTCCTTATGTGTACTATTGACTCTAAAAAGAACGAAGTTGCAGTCGCAACTCGAGCCAAAGATTACTCTTCGTCAAAAGAGAAAGTTGATGATATACACCTTCGTTGGTTCAAACTTCTCCTCAAACTTCACCTCCAAACGGTCCTCTTCATCTCGAAAGACCAGGTCTTGATACAGTTCTTCGCCCTCCTCCTAAGGGCATTGTTCGAAAGTTTTCATTCAACCCTCATGCACATGCTACCAAAAACTATAGTATTGTAGAAGATCTTGTGCAAGCACCCTCTATGATGTCAGCACTCGAAGTCCTTCAAAGTAGTCCTACTCAATGGAAGGCATTGTTAAAGGCCATTGGTGGAATCGATCCTACGGATACTAATTTGATAATCTTTGACTTGGAATATCACGTTCCAAGGCTTCCTCCTCATTTAGTGTTTCAGATCCAAGTTGTTGTTGAAAACATGAATATTTGTAGAACCATCATTGATGAGGGAGCCTTGACTTGCGTTATGTCAGTTACTTTTTGGAAAGTTATTGGCTCTCCTACCCTCACTGAATCACACAATACACTTAAGGCCTTCAATGGTACATGTTTTAAACCTTACGATGTTTTCCCTCGTTGTCTATTGCGTTGGAAGGTAAATAGGCCAATGTAGAGGTTGAGGTCTTCGATGCACCTCTGGATTGTAATCTTCTACTTGGTCGTAGTTGGACCGATTCCATGTTTTCAATTGTGTCTACCCTTTTTCGTGTGTTACAATTGCCGCACCAAGGAAAGGTCATTATTGTTAACCAACTGGCCTTCTTTAATTCTGATTCCCATACTAGAAACGTTCCTTTTATCTCGAAGACACCCTCCAGTTACGAGAATGTCGTCATGGGTCTTTTAAAAGATTCAACTTTGATGGGTACATTTCCAATCTCGCCACCCGATATTCCCCCTCCTTTTGTTGCCTTAATCAACATGATCTCAACCATTGTTCATGAAACCCCTGAGTCATATGACCCATGGGCAATACCTAGCTCTGGTGATTAACTTCATTATGGCGACAAGATGTCTTTAAGTTCGGTCGAATCTGCTTATCAAGATATTCAATCGGTGACCCCCTCTCCTCCCTCTCTCTGTGATTCATCTCCTGATCAGTTCCACGTGATCTTTCATACTGATGAGATGATCATGTTAGTCATGTATATGGAATATAATCCATGGGACGATGGGCATCATCGCTCCATTCTCTTTCTAGAATGTGAAACCATAGAGAGCTACCAACGTATTTCGACTTCGTCGACCGTTGTCATTATTTCTTCAGTTCTTGAGTCAACGCATGATGTGTTTTTTGAAGAGAACTTGTGTAACATTTCACCTACCATCCCTCTTGACATATCGATTAAACCCAGAGTCATGGAAAATGTTCTTATCGGTGCCTCATGTTCTAGTGATGAGGTTTGCATGTATAAATCCCTTTTCTAAGAATTTTGTGACGTTTTTGCCTGGAGTTATGAAGAAATGCCAGGTATTGATCCTGATATCGTTGTGCATGAGATTAATACATATCCGGACGCTAAAATCGTTCGGCAGAGACTTCGCCAAGTCCATCTACGTAAATTCACTGCTATAAATCTTGAAGTTGAAAAACATCTTAAAGATGGCTTTGTCTATCCTGTGGCTTTGACTGATTGGGTATCCAATCTCGTTCTGGTGAATAAGAAACAAGGTACGATATGCGTTTGCATAGATTATAGGGATATAAATAAAGCTTGTCCTAAGGACTACTATCCTACCCCTTTCGTCGACCAGATCATTGACGACTGTGGCAGGATTGAAATCATCTCCTTGATGGACGATTTCTCTGGTTATAATCAAATTAATATTTTACCAGAGGATCAACACAAGACTGCTTTTATTTTCCCTTGGGGAACCTTTGCCTACCAGAAATTACCCTTTGGTCTCAAGAACGCTGGTGTGACCTTTCAGCATGCTATGTCTTACACTTTTCATGATATTAAGCACATTGTTCAACCCTATCTTGATGATCTCTCGGCGCATTCCATGCATCGCCAAGATCACCCGACACATTTAAGGGCCATTTTTTCGTACTGTGTCGTTATTATCGCATATGTTTGAACCCACACAAATTTGTTTTTTGTGTGGATTCCGGTTGACTTCTTGGTTTTATCGTTTCGATACACAGGATTCGAGTAGACCCCTTTAAGAATGAGCCTATTCTTAATATACCTCCTCCTTCCACACTACGTCAGCTCCAAAGTTTGCAAGGGAAGGAAAACTTTTTGCGTCGTTTCATCCCCAATTACGCTGAATTGACGAAAGGATTCACTCAGTTATTCAAGAAAGGTTACGATTTTGTATGGGACGATACTGCAAACAAAGCCTTTGAAGCTTTGAAACTTTCCTTAACCCGTACACCATTGCTGTTTCTCCCTGACTATAGCCGAGATTACTTCCTCTACTTAGCTGCTTCAGACTCTACCATTGCTATGGTCCTAGTCCAAGAGGATGATTCACATGACGAACATGTGATATAATATTTGAGTCGGAGTCTTACGACTATCGAAACCAAATACTTACATGTGGAGAAACCCCCCTTGCTAGTTGTTCAAGTTTTCCAATGTTTTCGCCATTATATCTTATTACACAGAACCACTGTTATTTCCGATTGCAATTCCATGCAACATATCCTTACTCGAGAATTGCTAGGGGGGAAGTACTCCAAATGGATATTGATTCTCCAGAAGTTTGACTTGGAGTTTGAACATGCTAAGTCAAAGAAATCTTTGGTTTTTGCTGAACTGATATGTGACCTTCCCTCTACTGAGACAGAAATTGTGGCAGAGGATTCCTTGCCTGACGAATCCCTTTTTCTGATAAGTTCTGATGATGTATGGTACAGAGATATCATTATCTATCTCAAGACTCAAACTTTTCGACCTGATCTATCTAGTACAAATCGTCATTGTATACGATATCAATCCCGCCAATACATCATTCTTGGTGATACCCTTTACCACCGCGGTGTTGATTCCATTTTTCGACGATGTCTCACTTACGATGAAGCTGAGAAAGATTTGAATGACTATCACTCCGGAGCATGTGGCAGTCATATGTCTGGGTATACCACTGCCCAAAATATCATAAAAGCCGGTTATTTCTGGCCTTCTTTGTTTAAGGATTGCATTACTAACATCCAGAAATGCCATGCTTGCCAAAATTATAATAACAAGATAAGATCTCATCCTACTCCCTTATGTCATGTAGTTTCCGTTGGTCCATTCGCC
Organism: Picea mariana; assembly: GCA_032191745.1. Lineage (NCBI taxonomy): Eukaryota > Viridiplantae > Streptophyta > Pinopsida > Pinales > Pinaceae > Picea > Picea mariana. The sequence continues at coordinate 28,312 of JASDQU011507259.1, forward strand.
AAATGGGGCATTGACTTCATGACATGTAACCCTCACTCGGTCGGGGGGCATGGATACATCATTATAGCTATGGATTATTTCACTAAATGGGCCGAGGCGATGCCTACATTTGAAAACACCGAGAAAACTGCAGCATTGTTCATATTCAATCATATCATTACTAGGTTTGGTGTCCCTCAAGCCATCGTTACTGATCACAGTAGTCATTTTAGAAATTTTATGATGTTTGAATTCATTGAGAAGTTGGGTCTTTGCCATGAAAACTCAACCCCCTATTATCGACATGCCAATGGCCAGGTTGAAGCGATCAACAAGGTTCTCATTACCATGCTTTGACGCATGATAGAAATTCATAAGACAAATTGGCACACAATGTTGTTCTTAGCATTATGGGTCTATCAGACATCCATCAAGTCTACCACGAGATTTACACCTTTCCAGTTAGTTTATGGTATCGAAGCTATCTTGTCGATTGAATGTGAAATACCGTCTTTGAAGCTAGCCGTTGAGCTTCTCCCTAACACCTCTGTTGAAGAGGAGCGTCTTTTGTATTTGATGCAACTAAACGAAACTCGTCGCGATGTTGCCTTAGTTATTGAAACTCAGAAGAAATGTGTTAAAGCCAAATACGATAACATGTCAAACCACGTGTTTTTTCTGAAGGTGATCTAATTCTCCTTTACGAGCAAGATCGTGATCTGCTAGGGGCTGGTAAATTCGAGCCCATGTGGTGGGGTCCTTATATTTTCAAACGAGTGTTGGAGAAGGGAGCTTATGAGTTGGTTGATTATGATGGAATCCCTTTGAGTGAACCTAGAAATGGGCTTTACTTAAAGAAGTACTATGCTTAAGTCATTTTTTCATGAGTGCTTGTACTTTTAGTGTATAATACTCTTTTTTTCGTTGTTTGGTTTCGACCTTTAGTTGTTTACCTTGCGTTGTGCTTGGTTTCTATATGTCGGTGTCTTCATTACCCTACATTGGCTTCGTCGATGGCGCTAGTCGCAGTACTCGGAACTTAATGTTTGTTGCTTGGTCAATCTATGCACCTACATATGAATTTATTAGTCTACATGGTGTTTGCCTTGGTCATGCAACTAACAATATTGTGAAATACAGTGTTGTCATTGAATTATTGACCGACGTTGTTTCACTTGGAATCCGTCATCTTGTTGTACAACTGGATTCACCGTTAGTGGTCCTACAGTTGAGTAATTTGTATTCTATCCGAAGTCCTACATTGTTAAGGGTATATTTACAAATTCGCCTCTTGGAATGTCATTTTGATTACATTGAATATCAACACAGTCCTAGATGTCTAAATACATTAACAGATGCATTGGCTAATTATGTGTTAGACAGACATTTGAGACATTTATAAAATCCAAT
>JASDQU011507262.1:0-15705 GCA_032191745.1 Picea mariana
TTTGTATCCACTTTGAATTATAGTACACTCATCACTTCACTTTATTATTTAAATAATTTCTTCTTTGCAACCACTTTGACTACTTTGACCTTTTGGGGCTTCTAGATGACTTATGAAGATTCTCCAACTTCACATGGCCATAACTCTCTAATTGTAAGGATTTATGTGACGTTCCACATGTTGGAGCCGCCTTTGTTTTTTGTTTTTAACCCTTCACAATTTTCATCTCTATGCTTGAAGTCTAAAGTGGTTTGCTTTTTCCCTCCGAGAGATCGATAACCTCTAAGACCTGGTCGCGTGACCATCAATGCTTCTCTACTCAAGAAACAAGCCCACTTTCGTAAGAATGTTCGCTCATGTTTTCTTGCTTCGGGATCTCACAAGTCGGGTACTTTAATCCATGAGTTTACACTTCCCGAGTCACGAAACGGCGAAGTCGTTTTAAATTTTCACTCCAAGCAATAATCAGGGTAAAGTCTTTTAACTCGTGATTTGACATCATCGGAGTTTCGCGCCTCGGCGTCTGTTGAACCAAAATTTTCATTTTTATAACCCCGAGAGCTGAGGACACGAGGCCCTTTCAGGATAACCCTGGTCAAGGATCAAAGGCAAAAAATCTAATCGTGGTTAAAATCCGTTCTCGGCGTTTCGCCACTCGGCACTATCTTTTCAAAAGTTACGGTGTCTAAAACCCCGACTCACAAAGTCGTGATGTGATTATAGCATGATTAATTAATCACCTAATCCAAGTTTTTCTTACTCTTAATTGGGTCTTAATTATCACCATCTCGTAGTTTCGCGACTCGGCATACTAGTCTCCCAAAAAATTATCTTCGAAGTTTTGAGTCGCGATACGGCGAGTAAAACGATTATAAAATTAATTATGCCTTAAATCACGATTACCTTTAATTAAACCGAAGTCGGTCCTCACGATCTCGCGAGTTGGAGATTCAAAATGTCAAAAGAAAATCCACGATGTAGCGAACAGCAAGAAATTGATTAACGTTGGTAAGATTTGATAATTTAAGATAAAACAAAATATATCCCACGCCTCGAGGCTTGCACGTTTCCTGAGGTATCCATTTGCTCTCCATACTTCGACTGACTGTCAAACCACCAAAAATTTATGACATTTATGGAGAAATAGGGTAAATTTATGCATATAAGATCGGATTTTATGTAATGAATTTATTTCTAATTACAAAATGACAGGTTATTTTGAAAAGTACCGAGATTTCAAATATATATAAGAGTTCCTTTTCATTATAACGAACGCATTTTCATAAGCACATAGAGATCATCATTTCTGAGTGAGCTAATTTCTACATGTACACACACTTCTATCCCAGAAGGGGGAAAATGCAAGCTTCGGCTATGGCTCCAAGGAAAGCAGCAAAGGTGAATGTCGAGGTTGCAGGACAAGGCTCAAACAATGTCTTCGACACTTCACCCCGGAGTGTCGACTCAGTCCCCAGCTGGTCATTTGTTTCAGATATTTTGCAATCAGAATTGGTGAACTATTCAGACTCAGACGACAATGAAAAGGATGACCTGAACACTAAATACAAGATAGTGGTCCAATCCGGAATGCACAGGGTAGCAACCAGACCACGGTTGCTCCCGTATTATGACATGATCCGATGGGAATTGGATCACATAGACCTACCCACCAGAACTATCATGAACCAACAGCGGGTCATGGTCGGTACTTTTAGACCAGAACATATCCAAACCATGTATAAGCTTCCGATGACATCTGAGTACACATATGATGCTGAATTCCTGGAGAAGTTCAAAGAAAAGGAGTGCACATAATATGATAAAACCATGCCTGGTTTGATAAAGGATTGGGTTTCGCGCTCCGCGAAATTCAGAGAAAATGACCAGGGCGTTTATTCAATCGCTTCGCTGGAGCCACAATATAAGTATGTGGCAATGATGACATGCCGACTATTTGGCAGGGAGGACACATCGCATTTTTTCATTACATGGGTGCCCCTAATGTTTTGGGTCGCAGAAGGTTGCTTGTTTAATTGGGAAAATATACTCTCGGACAGTTTGGCCAACCGAGTCACAGAATATCGAGAGCAGAAGGCAAGTGGGAGGCCGTCCTCATTCTTCATGTCTGCATATATTATGGACGCAATATGTTCCATGACACCATTCCCGCTGATGAGCTGGGCTTGGACTCCGGCCCAGGACAGACCCGTGCATGAATATCATGAAAAGCTATGGGAAAATAAGGCAGACAGTTTCATATACGAAATTTTCAACTGGGTGATGGTGCCCCTGCACATCGCCATTTTTGGTCACCCACCACCTCGTATCTCGGACAGCATTGCTGCGAATCTGAGTGGCATAGCGGACTAGTACATGGAGGCAGAGTTCTCGTACTTCAGAGTGTTCGGGGCTGCCATTCCCCTGCTTGCGCTACCATTGTTCATCCCCGATAAGCTGGCTTGTCGTGAGGTCACCCGACAGACAGTAATTGGCGGGGTAAGTAAAGAACTCAAAGGATACTCAAAGAGGGTGTGGCTGTATTTTCCCATTCGGCTGAATTCTTATTATTTATTGGATTTTGGGCATGCAAAGGTCGAGGCTGCAGCCCTAGAAGACCTGAAGTTGGTCCCCATCGAGTATAAGAAACATGATCCACAGAGGGTTGTAAGAAACCATTTAGCGAATTGTGGGCTCAAGAGATTCGAGCATGAGAACTCACCCTCGGATGATATTTTCCGAGGGGTGAGGTCTTATGAAGAAGTTCTAGTTCAGATCCGATCCTTGGCACCTGAAGACACATCTGCTGTATTAAAATTCCAAGAGCATAGATGAAGATGTCTCCCCGCTGTGTTGGGAGGTTCTGGTGTTTCCGAGACAAAACGAAAGGATGCTGAAGGTTCGGAAGATGCAATTCCTGACCTTGGAAAACACCAGGAGGGGGAACAAACAAAGAATCCCGAAGCAGAGGTACTGACTCCGGACCCACCAAAGAAATATAATTCGGAAGTCGAGACAAAGACCCCGGAACCACCGAGTAAGCAGAACCCGGTTGATACCCCAGGAAAATCAGTGAAACAAATCAGGGAACCCATCACTTGTGTCACCCCCTTGCATTCGACGTAGGGAAATATCAAAGAAGGATGGATATTTAATGAGGATATGAGGCCCATACGAGCAGAAGAACTTCCTCCAAATGAGTTATTCTTTGATAAAAAGAGAAAAGCGGTAGTGAAAAGGGAATTCTACCAGGAGGGAGAATCGACTGCTAAGAAGTTCAAGGTCATGACCGATGGAAAAAATAAAAAGAATGAGCAATTAACCAGTGAGATCGCAGGGACGCTAGGAGCGTATGCATTGGAAAATCAATTTTCGGTCGGACTTTTGAAGAACCAACTCGGTAGGAAAAATCTCTTGATCAGGACTCTCGAGGCCAGATTGACCTTGGCCACGAAAAATGCTCAGAGCCAGGTGAGCGCGGAGATAGAATTGTCCCAACTGACTGATAAAAATGAGATAGAAGTGATTAAGACCAAGCTCGAGCAAGCACATCTAGCGGTCCGAGACGGTCGGATACAGGCGGGCCAACAGAGGACTATGATTGCAGAGCTGCAGGCTCAAGTAGAAAGCGCCGAAAGCAGGATGATCGACGTCGAGGGGTTTAAATCCCGAGCGATTGAGTTTCGGAACAAGATCTCTTATGCACAATAGAGTCTGCTCACCAATGTGGGAGCGATCTGAGAGAATTGTCTGTTGATGAATCAGGTTTCCGAGAACCTGACTGTCAAAGAGAGGGATGCTGAAGCGGCTCGGGTCGCCTTCTAGGAGGCGCTGATAGCCACGAATAACAAAGTTTCAGCAGGTTCTCTCGAGCTCACCATCCCAGAACAAACCAAAGGTAATATTATGTTGAAGGATTGGGAGCACAACATTGCCCTGGGCAAGGAACAAGCTCAAAAGGTAATCAATTCATTAGAAGAAGCCTTCAATTCTATAGATGGCGAGCTTTTGGGCATGGAAAGTGGAGGCGACGCAGAAACATTGATACAAATGAATGTGGAATAGATCTCGCTTGATCTGAAAGAGAAGGATGAGAGAGATTCGGCTCATATCTCTCAGATAGATATGGTGGACATGGCCCGAGTTGATAAGCACTTGATCCAGCCCAGCACGCAACTAAGCACCCTCGACATCATCGATGCACAAATGGGGGACAAGCTAAAGCAATTAGCCCGAGAGTGTTACTTCGCCGAAGCCAGCTGTCAAGTGGAACCTTCACGGCTCGTATCTCAGCTTGTGGAAAGATGTATCGCTTGCACCGAGCCCACGCGAAGATGAGCACCTGGCACTAAGTGAAGACAGAGTAAGGGAAATGGAGCGATTTCTCTCTCCTCTGTCGTAACTGAAATTTTTGCGACTATTAAGATTCTACCTGCTTGGCAGAAATTGTATAAATATACCCTAGAGAGAAATAAACTGGCTGGACCCTTTTTGAGTTATTTGTAATAGAGTTTTTACATTAAGAGTTAATACAAGCAGATTTGGAGATTCTCAATTCCGTCACTTCTGTATCACAAGTTTGCTTTCTTGTATCTCATTTTAACATTTCAATTCATATTCATAATTGATGTGCTTCGTTGTAATTTAGTACGACCACTACTATAACGAATGAATTTGGGTTTTCTGTAATTGTTTATTGCCTTTCCTCTGCACCAACTATCAGCTGTGTAAGACCAATCTACAGTTTCAAAATTCTACATATATTCTTTGTTACATTGGTTATTTTCTTACATATTTTCCTCTCCCGTTTATGTCGTGAGTTTTCCACTGGTTGGAACTTTACTTTATAAATGGTTCAATGTTTTTCTATCATCTCACCCCTTTTATAAAAATATGATACAGTTACGGGAACGAGCCTTAGATTTTCATCTATATGTTATTTCTACAACTGTAAGTTCTCTTTTATAAGATCAAACTGAGACAACACTTAATCTTTCCTAAAAGTCTTTTATATCTTTATTGTTCCCCCATGACAGTCCCTATACCAAATCAACCTAACGTCGAACCTGGATTATTGAACCAAACCCACATCGCCCTAAACCTTTTCAACGCTATCTTTAAAACAACAACTAACCGGGTCGAACTTGAACAATCATGGGCAACCATTGAACGAGACATAAATATTCAGGAACAGTTCGAAGCCAGACAACCCCAACGAAGAAATCTCCCTTAGTTTCTTTCTCCGAAGGTTGACTCCCTCACTTCTCCATATCCTAACCACTTTCAGATGCCTTGAAACTGTACTTTTGAGCCTTAAGTATAGACTCAGAAACAACATCTTTCTGGCGCCGTTGCCGGGGAACGAAGTTACGAAATCCTTTTCCTTGGGAAAATGACAAATTGTTTTTTGTTGAAAGTGTTACCCTTTGATAGTGAATAGAGGGTATCCACCCTTTAAGGCTTTTTATCATTCACTTGGTGACTCCACTAAGAAATAAACTGGCATTCGATCGAAGGAATACCAGACAAAACCCATATGGTGAGCAGTTCACGCCAGTTACTGATCTCGAAAAAATTCTAAAAGCAAGAGGCTCTTTTAAGCCAAACGCTGTAGTTTACCAACTTGAAATCCCATCACTAAGGGCCGAGAATCCTTCCAAACCCTTGACCATGCTCATTCATTTCTTTGATGCTAAACATTCAACGCCAATCTACTCTAAAATTAGGAGTGAAATCCATCCAATAGTCCCCTTGATACAGAGAGGAAAGGACCCTCTTGAAGGTTCGTCAGCTTTTTAAATACCATCTTATCTTCAGTTAAATTTCCCGACTTCTCCAAATCTTGAAGAGTGTGTTACACGCTCGTTTCTCACACCCGTCAGTTTTCCCGATTCTGTCTCTTGCAAGTTTGAGGAACCAAATCCTCGTGTTTCTTATCTTTCCTCATCAGAATCTCCTCTTAGCGAAGAAAATAAAGTTTCCCTTTCATTTTTCGAAAATCCCCTTTATAACTTTCCACAAATGACGATGGCAACCACCGGAGGAGGAGGTGGAGGTTTTATAGGAGGAGGAGGAGGGTTTGGCGGAGGAGGAGGGGGAGGAGTCCCTCTAGGAGGAGGTGGAGGTGTCCCTCTAGGAGGAGGTGGAGGTCAAGGGCCTCCCCCCCCTCCCAGAGTTTTCGCGAAGGTCGCAGCCAGATACGCTCCATTAGTATTACCCGTCCCCCTACATGATCTTCTAGAAAACTATATAAAGAATTTACCGAAATTCATCGGGGAGGGAGATCTGACCGCTGCTGAACATATTAATCTTTTCGACCAATTTGCAGATCTCTGTGGTGCTGAGAACGAAGATGTATATTCGAGACTCCTTGTCCAAACCTTTGAAGGTCAGGTCCAAACTTGGTTTCGGAGCCTACCCGCAGATTCTCTCTCGTCATATGATGCTTTGGAAGATGCTTTCCTCAGACAATGGGGCGAGCGAAAAGACCATCTCTATTATCTAATTGAATTCGGGTCTTTTAAGAAAAAGAACTCAGAAACAGTCATGGAATTCATTCTGAGATTCAACAAACTGTATAATAAAATCCCAGCTGAAGTCAAACCATCTCAACCCGCAACCAAAGTGACCTTCGCTGGAGCTTTCGAGCCGGATTTCACACTACTTTTGCGAGAGCGAAGGGGAGCCACCTTAAACTGTATGCAGGATGATGCGGGAGAGATAGAATCTAACATGATGGCTTCGGGTAAGCTTAAAGCTAGATTAGATACTGGAAACCGAGAACCCAAACGCTTTAGAGAACAGGCTGGCCCTTCAGGGTCTAATAGATCCTCAGACAATAAGGTGGACGATATGGCTAGATTGATTAAAGAGTTGTCAAATAAAATAACCCGGATGGAACTCGAATAGGCCAAGGCTGACTCTTACCCAAAAAAAGATTTCAAGAGGATTCAAAACCCTTCTAATCAACAAAGACAAATAAGAAAAGAGGATCAAAAAATACAAGCTCCCTTGAAGAATGAAAATTTTATAGGGGCTAACGATTTTCAAGACTTTGAGGATTTAGATAATGATGTCACCAACTTCGGTGATGACTGTAGTCAACCATATCTGACTCGCGAAGACTACAAAAAATCTCTAAATACGCCAAATCCATCAAATGAGAGTGAGGAGGATGATCACCCCGAGAGCTGTGAATCTCAATCAGAAACTGAGATAATGATGGCTGATTTTCAACCAAGGTACAACCTGAGATCTCAGAATAAACCTACCTCAACAATTCAACCCAAGAAAATCCTTCAAAGGGGCCAAGCTTACGAGCCTCCTTCGGACGAAACCCCATTACCCAACAACAAAACTAGAAGGGTAAGCATTCAAGAGCCCGAGGTGGAAAAAGTTGGAACTCAAACACAGGAAACCGCACCCGTAAATAATGCTACGTCTTCAAATGGGATCATGAATGATAAGTCTATCGAGACAAATAATTCAGGAGAGAAGAACTCGGAAGTCTCCACTGGAGAAACAGACAAGGTGAGCGGAGATTTTAGTTTTGAAAATGAGTTAAACAAAATTAAGATACCAATCCCTTTGGTGGAATTAGCGAAAAACCTTGTTTATCGCAAAAAAATTACCAAAATGATAGGTGTCTCCAAACTAGAAAGCCACTCTGATGTTATAAACTTGGAAGATGATAGACCTAACATCACTTTTGGTCCCCATTTCGAAGGGTCCAAAGACAACATCGCTCCCTTTTATATTACTCTGAACATACATGATCAGTTGCTGCATAATTGTATGTTGGACTCCGGAGCTTCTCATAATGTTATGCCCAAGATTATAATGGAGAAGATGGGTCTTCAAATCACAAGACCTTATGGGAATCTGTACTCTTTTGATTCGAGAAAAGTTAAATGCATGGGTATGATAAAAGATATGGTAGTTACCCTGACACAGGTCCTAGTCAAGAGTATCCTGATGGATGTGGTTATCGCAGACATTCCCCCTAAGTATGGCATGCTATTATCTAGGTCACGGGGAGCCAAGTTGGGGGGTTATCTTCAGTTAGACATGACTTATGCCACAATCCCTGTGTTTGGTGGTCAGTTCACCCATTTATACAGAGAAACAAGACTAGCATATACGGTCAATGACCCTCAAAACCCACACAACTTCCCTATTTATATTGCAGACCAAGACCTAGGAAATTGCATCTTGTCTTTTGATGATGATTTGGATGGGTGCCTAGAGAAAATCGATACAAAGCAAGAAGAGTCAAACCCCATAACAGAAGAGCTGTGTAATACTGGTGTCTGGAAAATGTATTTTGATGGTGCTTCGTCTTCTGAAGGGGAAAGTGTTGGAGTGCTTTTGGTGGCACCCGAAGGTAAGTTCATTGTTCCTTTCTCCTATCGTTTGTAGTGGGAAATAGATTACACTAATAACGTATGCGAGTATGAGGAATTGATCTTAGGATTAGAGGCTGCCAAAAAGCTAAATATAAAAAACTTGGAGGTATATGGTGATGCGGAATTAATAGTAAAACAAGTAAACCGACAGTACATGGCCAGGCATCCCAGACTAAGAGCGTATAGAAATTGTGCTTGGGATCTCATGGAATTTTTTTTCTCATCTGTGAATATCCATTTTATCCCTCGTACAGAGAATCTACATGCTGATGCATTGGCAAAGGCAGCTTCAACTTTCTCTCCTCCCACGACCTTTAAACTGAAGTATCACATTGAAATCAGATACAAACCCTCCATACCAGACAATATTCGACACTGGCAAGTATTTGAAGATGACGAACAAATTGAGAAGTTCCTTACAGCAGTAGGTGATTTCTCAGAGACTCACGCTGACCAGGAAAATCAGAATGACTCCAGGTGGATCATGCAAGAAGGAGAGGAACCTGAAATCTTGCGAGAAAAGATTGCGGATCATCGTATGCTGGTCCTTAAAAGCAATCAGATCCCCAAAGGATTGATTCCTTTGGAAAGACTTTTTGATCAGAACGATGTACATTTAAAGTCCACTTTGCAGCCCCAACTAGAAGAGGTGGAGGACTGTGATTTAGGAACCGAAAAGGAACCCCGGATGGTAAAAATATCGAAGTTCCTCCCTCCCAAAGTGAAAGATAAGTATAAAGACTTACTCAGACAATATGAAGATGTTTTCACCTAGTCCTATGATGAATTGAAAATGTATGACACTTCCATTATTGATCACAAGATACCCTTGAAGCCTGGGGTCAAACCGTTTAGGCAAAAGCTTAGGCAAATTAACCCCATTCTGTTACCCGTGATAGAAAAGGAAGTTAAAAAACTCTTGGACGCAAAAATAATCGTGCCTCTGAGATACTCAGACCGGGTAGCTAACCTGGTCCCAGTTAGGAAAAAGAACGGGGAAATTCGACTCTGTGTGGATTTCTGAAACTTAAACAAGTCGTCCCTCAAAGATAATTACCTGCTGCCCAAAATGGACCATGTTTTGGAAAAGGTTTTTGGAGCTAATTGAATGTCTATGATAGATGGTTTCTTGGGTTATAATCAGATCGCTATGAATGAACTAGACAGGGAAAAAACTGCTTTCACCACGCCCTGCGGTACTTTCATGTATGACAAAATGCCTTTTGGTTTGATGAATGCAGGGGCCACTTTCCAGTGAGCTATGGACATCGCTTTCGTGGGAGAAAGGGACAAGTTCATAGTCATTTACCTCAATGATCTGACAGTTTTTTCTAAAACTGACGAAGAACATTTGATGCATCTAAGACAAACGTTCGAAAAGTGCCGCATGTTTGGTCTATCCCTGAATCCAAAGAAATCACATTTCTCTATGTGGGAAGGTAAGATTTTGGGCCATGTCGTATCTAAGGAGGGAATTAGGATTGATCCTAAGAGAATTGAAGCTATAGATACTATCGCTATCCCTAGAAATATAAAAGAAATTCAATCATTCTTAGGAAAGATAAATTTTCTACGAAGGTTCATTCCCAATTTCGCTGAGATTGTCAAATTGATTACAGGAATGTTGAGGAAGGACAGCGGGGTAAATTGGACCACCAAGGCCAGGGCATCGTTCGCGCATATTAAAAAAGTTATAATCGAAGCACCTGTGTTAGCAAGTCCATATTATCTGAAATATTTTCTCATCTTCTCTTTTGCTTCTCAACATACCATCGCCGCAGTACTCTTGCAGAAAAATGAAGAGGGGTTCGAACAGCCGATAGTGTTTTTTAGCAAAAGCCTCAGAGATGCAGAACTGAAATATGACATAATGGAAAAACAAGCATACGCGATGGTAAAAGCATTGAAATCATTTAGAACCTATGTGCTACATTCAAAAATAATAGCGTATGTGCCTACTAGTTCTGTAAAGGACATATTGGTACAGCTGGACAGTGACGGAAAAAGAGGGCGATGGCTCGCTAAAATATAAGAATTCGATCTGGAAGTCAAGCCGAATAAATTGATAAAGGGGTAGGGTCTGGCAAACTCTTGGCTGAGTCGAATCTCAGAGCTCTTGATATTAATTTCCTGCAAGAAGAAGACGGAGACACACACCCGCACGAGCTAGATGACCAAATAGATCCAAGTAAGGTCGAGGAAAAGTTCATATCGTCAGACTGGTATAAAGACATAGTGTTCTACTTGCTAAACCTGAAATGCCCAGACGGACTATCACCAACCAAATGTAGAACTTTAAAACTCCATGTTGTAAAATATTGCATCGCTGAAAATCAGCTATACTGGAAGGATCCACTCGGGTTCTTGCTAGTCAGTTTGGTTGAGTCGAAAAATCCATGGGTTATAGAGGAATTTCATGAAGGAATCTGTGGAGGACACCATGCATGGAGAGCCACAGCCTACAAAATCTTGAGGGTCAGATACTATTGGCCGAAACTATTTTCAGACATCAATGCCAAAGTACGTGCATGCAACCCTTGTCAAATATTCGCTGGTAAACAAAAACTCCCTGCACTACCTCTCGTTCCAGTCAAAACCGAAGCTCCATTTCAACAATGGGGTCTAGACTTCATAGGGGAAATTAATCCTCATTCCAGTGCTCAGCATAAGTGGATCCTAATAGCTATAGATTATTTTACCAAGTGGGTGGAAGCCATTCCAACCAAAAGGGCAACAGACTCAGTGGTGATCGATTTCTTGGAAGATAACATATTGTCAAGATTTAGGTGTCCCCGAAAGATAGTCACCGATAACGCCCAGGCTTTCAAATCTATGGCTATGATCAACTTCTGCCAGAAGTATAATATCGTTCTCGGCCATTCTACTGCATATTACCCCCAGGGGAACAGATTGGCCGAATCATCCAACAAGAGCCTGGTGAACATAATCAAGAAAGTACTGGATGAAAATAAAAGGTCTTGGCATGTGCACTTGAAATATGCATTATGGGCGAACCGCATCATCACTAAAAGCTCTATCGGCATTTCTCCATTTCAAATGGTCTATGGGACAGAGGCAGTACTACCTATAAACCTGGCACTGCCAGTGATGAAGCTATGGCAGGATAAAAATGAAGAACCCAATCATGTAACCAGGAGAATTAACCAGCTGATCGAGGTTCAACAACACAGAGTTGAAGTCGATGAAAAAATGCAGAAGTACCAGGATGAGATGAAAGCATTGTTCGATCTCAAGGCAAAAGACAGGGAATTCCTTCCAGGTGACTTAGTACTAAGATGGGATGCCAGAAAAGAGGAAGCCGCGAAGCATGGTAAATTTGACCACCTCTGGTATGGGCCATTCAGGGTCTCGGCTCCATAAGGAAAAAATTCCTTTCTACTGGAAAACATCGACGGAGAATTCCTCAGCGCCCCTGTCAAAGGGCGATATCTGAAACATTACATGACATAACAGTTGCCATTAATATATATATATATATATATAGATATAGATATAAATAAATAAAAATAAAAAATAAAATAAAATAAAATATAAAATAAAATGTGTGTACATACATGCATCTTTATTACCCTTCGGATTTTCTGTTTTCTTCTGTTCATAATTTTTAGACATATTTAGAATAAAGTTCGTGTTTGCTTTTACAGGATTCAGCTGCTTGCAAAGCTAGTAGGAAGAGTAATTCGCAAGGCGGTGTCAGAAATAAATCGGCATGAAACAGGTGATATCTAAAGTAACTTCATAATGCACAAAGAAAGTGAAAAGAAAAGGTAAAGGTGAGCTTTCTCAATACTCATGTTATGAAAGACTGTTAAAGTAAAGCAAGGTAACGTCATTCAAACTACAATATCAGCCAAAATGTTAGATAACAGGATTTTTGCGTGGTTTGGTAACCTTTGATTTGAAATGGTTTGAATGATACACTAAAACTGAGAATAGTCAGTCAAAAGTAACCATCCCCAAAGACACCTACAAGAGCCAGTCTCAAAATGTTTTGACCTTCTGTATTTTCGATCAATAAATCGCTGCCCTGTATCCTGCCTATTTTTGGGTCTAACTTTTGATAAGCTGCCATCTTTTCATTTCATTACGAAGGGATAAAGTTTTTTGTTTTAAACCTCGTAGATTTCAAAACAGATCTTGATAAGAAAGAGGGTCTTCACAACTACTTAATCCCCTGCTAAACGAAGGAACGTTTAGAGTGATCCTAACTTTCCTAGGTTTTTCAACAACATCAGAAGAATCAAAGCTTGCTCAAACAGGATGCCCCTTAAAAATTTATTTTCCTTTTCTCCCTAAGAACGAAGGTGTTGTGAGGGTCAAGGGAAGATTGGTACTGAGTAATCAAAGTAAGTTGACAGACCTCTGATCCAAATATTACACAGATGTCAGCCCTGATACAAACTGATTGCCCCCATCTTCGTGCTCAAAAAATAAAATTATAAGACAGGTGGTGAAAGGAAATTCAGAAATGATTGCCCCCACCTAGTCTAAGAAGACGATGAAAGGAAATTCAGAAATGATTTCCCTCATCTTAGCATTTAAATGCATAAATATATTCCGAAGTGGTGAAAGGAAATTCAGTGTAAGGGGTCAAATAACTTCACCGGGGTACTGAACAGGCTCGCTGGCAGTGAAGCAATGTCTGAGATATCTATAAGGTTGTTATACATGAATATCACTCTACTCTGGTAACCAACGTTTTCTAAAACCCAATCCACATCCTAAATTCAAATGGGACTTCTCGATTAAAAAAACATATAATCTCATCCTTTTGATGCAAGTCGAGAGACACAAGATCTGTTGGGTCTCCTAGGGTCGTTTCGACTGTCTTACAACATACCTAAAGTTAATAGTGGGAGAGGGAAAATTGTGAAAGGGACTACAACTGTGTTTAAAAAAGGTATCTGGTTTAAAAAAAACTTCTCGACGTGAAGAGCGGAGTCTTTTCCCCCCTTCGATCCTTTTCTCTTTGGAATTTTTCCACATAATTGATGCTTTTGACTCCATTTACCCAATAGTGGCACGTGGTCTACTGTTCTTCCCGCCTCACAGGGAGGCGGGATCCCTAGTTGGAGCCTATGTTGGAGCCACCTTTGTTTTTTGTTTTTAACCCTTCACAATTTTCATCTCGATGCTTGAAGTCTAAAGTGGTTTGCTTTTTCCCTCCGAGAGATCGATAATCTCTAAGACCTGGTCGCGTGAGCATCAATGCTTCTCTACTCATGAAACAATCCCACTTTCATAAGAATGTTCGCTCCTGTTTGTTTTCTTAAGGATCTCGCAAGTCGGGTACTTTAATCCATGAGTTTACACTTCCCGAGTCACGAAACGGTGAAGTCGTTTTAAATTTTCACTCTAAGCAATAATCAGGGTAAAGTCTTTTAACTCATGATTTGACGTCATCGGAGTTTCGCACCTCGACATCTGTCGAACCAAAATTTTCATTTTTATAACCACGAGAGCCGAGGACATGAGGCCCTTTCGGGATAACCCTGGTCAAGGATCAAAGGCAAAAAAGCTAACCGTGGTTAAAATCCGTTCTCAGCGTTTCACCACTCAACACTATCTTTTCAAAAGTTACGGCGTCTAAAACCCCGACTCACGAAGTCGCGATGTAATTATAGCATGATTAATTAATCGCCTAATCCAAGTTTTTCTTACTCTTAATTGGGTCTTAATTATCGCCATCTCGCAGTTTCGCGACTCGGCATACTAGTCTCCCAAAAAATTATCTTTGAAGTTTCGAGTTGTGATATGGAAAGTAAAACGATTATAAAATTAATTATGCCTTAAATCGCGATTACCTTTAATTAAACCGAAGTCGGTCCTCGCGATCTCGCGAGTTGGAGATTCAAAATGTCAAAAGAAAATCCACGATGTAGCGAACGGCGAGAAATTGGTTAACATTGGTAAGATTTGATAATTTAAGATAAAGCAAGATATATCCCATGCCTCGAGGCTTGCACGTTTCCTGAGGTAGCCATTTTCTCTCCATACTTCGACTGACTGTCAAACCGCCAAAAATTTATGACATTTATGGAGAAATAGGGTAAATCTACGCATATAAGATCGGATTTTATGTAATGAATTTATTTCTAATTACGAAATGACAGGTTATTTTGAAAAGTACCAAGATTTCAAATATATATAAGAGTTCCTTTTCATTATAACGAACACATTTTCATAATCACACAGAGCTCGTCATTTCTGAGTGAAATAATTTCTGCATGTACATGTAGTTCTATCGCAGAAGGGAGAAAATGCAAGCTTCGGCTATGGCTCCATGGAAAGTAGCAAAGGTGAATGTCGAGGTCACAGGACAAGGCTTAGACAATGTCTCCGACACTTCGCCCCGGAGTGTCGACTCGGTCCCCAGCTGGTCATTTGTTTCAGATATTTTGCAATCAGAATTGGTGAACTATTCAGACTCAGACGACAATGAAAAGGACAACTTGAACACTAAATACAAGATAGTGGTCCAATCCGGAATGCACAGGGTAGAAACCAGACCACGGTTGCTCCCGTATTATGGCATGATCCGATGGGCGTTGGATCACATAGACCTACCCACCAGAACTATCATGAACTAGCAGCGGGTCACGGTCGGGACTTTTAGACCGGAACATATCCAAAACATGTATAAGCTTCCGATGACATCTGAGTACACATATGATGCTGAATTCCTGGAGAAGTTCAAAGAAAAGGAGTGCACAGAATATGATAAAACCATGCCTAGTTTGATAAAGGATTGGGTTTCGCGCTCCGCAAAATTCAGAGCAAATGACCGGGGCGTTTATTCAATCGCTTCGCTGGAGCCACAATATAAGTATGTGGCAATGATGACATGCCGACTATTTGGCAGGGAGGACACATCGCATTTTTTCATTGCATGGGTGCCCTTGATGTTTCGGGTCACATAAGTTTGCTCGTTTAATTTGGAAAAGATACTCTTGGACAGTTTGGCCAACCGAGTCACGGAATATCGAGAGCAGAAGGCAAGTGGGAGGTCATCCTCATTATTCATGTCCGCATATATTATGGATGCAATATGTTCCATGAAACCATTCCTCCTGATGAGCTGGGCTTAGACTCCGGTCCAGGACAGACCCGTGCATGAATATCACGAAAAGATATGGGAAAATAAGGCGGATAGTTTCATATACGAAATTTTCAATTGGGTGATGGTGCCCCTGCATATCGCCATTTTTGGTCACCCACCACCTCGTATCTCGGACAACATTGCTACGAATCTGAGTGGCATAGTGGACTGGTACATGGAGGC
>JASDQU011507264.1:10528-22802 GCA_032191745.1 Picea mariana
CATATTTGAGATTAGAGTTTATTTCTGGGTGTCGGTCAATCTATTGTGGTTTCCCCCTAGCCATAGAGATATTTTCCTCGTAACATAATTGGTGACTCCGCTAGGGAGGTCTCCTTTTTCGGGTATTGGGTGTTTTTATCCTTGATTTTCTCTTTTGTTTCCTGAGTTTCCATGTCGCATGTTGCTTGACAACCTATATTTTTCCTTTCATCTTAGTTTCATGGCTTAACCCTTTCCCTGGTAGTGTCATTTTTGGCATATGTGTGTTTTCCCTTTACAACCGTGTACATACATGAGTTGTCTATCTTTAGGGAGTGTATATATGCGTCTGTTTCCTGAACAGTCTCGTACATCATGTCTTAAGTATTTTTTGTTGAGTTTAGTGTTTTCTAGGTGGGTTTTACAAGATGTTGAGACTTCATGGGTCCCTATTCTGATTGTTAAGTGCCTACATGGTGATAGGAAGTTGTTTTATTGTTGAATTTTTGGGAGAACTTCTTTCTTGTCATTTTTCCCATTTGTTGTCCTTGCATACTATTTTGGGTAGTTGTTTCTTGGTATCCTTCTTAGCTTGTCCCTTTTTCTTGCAGTAGGGCCTACTAATGGGGTTGTTATTCATTCCTTGCATTTTCTTTTTATTATATCAAAAATACAAAAATATTTTCTTTCTTGCATTTTAATTATGGCATTTTCACTTTTGGTTACTTCGCAGTGATTTTGACATATTCAAAAAGATTGCAATCAATTGAAATTGTACATATTACACTGTGGAAATAGCATTTATAAGCATACCATCTCTTTGAAATTCAAGACTAGTACTTAGCAATGTTTTTATATTTTCTTCTTTTTATATATATGTTGAGTCATAATACCATCTATTTCATGATCGCACCTCTTGAGTAAGCATAAGCCATTAAAATTAACGCTGAATAATTAAAATTGAGTAGAAACAATTTTATTTTTCAGGGTACACAAACAAGTATAGGACCTAGGGCATTGGAATAGGATTTTGTGAGTAAAATTTTGCAAGGCTATAAAACTAAAAGTATGTTTCTGACCAAGGAGTGGTGAAACCCATTATATAATTGGTTTCCTTGGGAGGCTCCACTCACACCGGATTTAAGCATGAGGTCACATGAAGTTGGTTGCAGAGATATCCCTCTAATACCTTCCTAGCATCAAAGATTTTTCTAGGGTTCTATTCATATCTAGGGGTCTTTCTAGTGCCTTTACCTCTGTGAGAGGCAGTAATTTCAAGATTTCAGGCTTTGTTACCCTACCTATATTGTGTACCATACTTGTGACTACTCTCCTAAGCATTGGTTATATCATGGTGACTTTAGTTGCTTGACATAGGTAGCCACATAGGTTACTTGCAGGGATTTTTCTGTAGGTACCACGGGTCAAATAAGGGTCGAACAACACACAGACTTTATGGAGGATTTCCTCTTCGGAGGGATCCGACCGACTGTGCTGTGAAGCCTACAATGGTCCTTATAACGGATTCTGACACCTCCACTCTATTGTTGTGGAGTCTCAAGCCCATATTGGGCAAGGTATACCTACTTTAGTTTGGGAGGTCCCTTTTAGCCATTATATCTTGTTTGTGTGCATTGGCATTTCGGTTTATTTAGGAGTGTGCTCTCTGATTATTAGTCGGCCTTAGGATTTTGTATTATATCTCGAGTTCTGATTCATCATGGAGCAATACCAACCTCCTTTACGATCTCTTCATCTTTTGAAGTTACCATCGTGTCTTGATCATTTACTGAAGTCTCCTTCTAAAAGGCATAGAGTTAATAAGTGTGGTGCATATATCTCCACCTCCCAGGCTCATGATCATCTTACTATGAGTACTGAGTCAGATATGAACATCTCAAGAATCCTTTCGACTCCCCTATCCTCTATGATTAGTGGGGTCCCCTCGAATCCCTTGTCCTTAGCGGTGTGGATGTCAGAGGCTCCCTCAACCAGTGCTACCCAACCCATGAGCTATGTACGACACATGGGAATGAATCATTTTGTATTCCCATATGGTATGTCAAATCATGATTCTTATTCAATACCTTCGTCCTCTAATCATTTTTATTTTGGTATGCCTGACATGACATCAAACTTCTCACCCTTTGTTTCAATGACTAATATGAATCCTAGTTTTGGGTTTGGGGGCACGAAGCCTCCTTATGTTCCTTTCTCGTTTAGTGGAGTTCATATTCCAAAGAGAGTCCTACAATTGGAGGTTGGAATCCTCCTTCCTCTGGGCCTAATCCTAGATTCATTGCTTCAGGAAGGGGTGCTCAAATAGGCGGTCAATTTACTTCCTACATTTCATTTGTAATTCCCTCTTCCTCCAAGCCGATTCCAACGAACTCTTTTATTATGGGAAACCCCCAACACGAAGTTCCTTCCTCTGGGGGAAACATATATAATCCTTATCATTTCACTTGTGCAGGTATGATTCCCTTACAACCTTTCATAAATTAGTTGGGAGGAGAATACTATCCTATCAGACAGGGCCATGGTATATACTAGAACTTTGGATGGTCTGCAATATCTCAAGCCCAATATTTCTTAGGAGCATGGGCTAAAACGCCGCAACTCGGATCCCTTTTATGGCCACGCTAAATCTACCGGTCTTGTCAAAATTGATGAATGACCTTGTGCATCACGATCTGTCATGGCCCCCCATCCCCACCAAGCTTCCTTCAGACATTCCAAAGTTTGAAGGAAATACTGGTGAATACCCGGGTGATCATGTGACTATTTTTCACCTTTGGTGCTCATCTAAATCCCTTAATGACGATTCTATTTGTTTGAGGCTATTTCAACACACCCTCATGGGGGTCACCGCAAAGTAGTACATTGAGCTACCTGGGGGAACCTACAAAACTTTCAATCACATGGTATTGTTTTTTCTCAATCACTTCCAATTATCAGTTCATTACGATGTCGAACTAGAAATTTTGTCGAATCTTCGTCGAGATAAATCCACACATATCTTTGATCATATCCAAGAGTGGTGCATATGGAAGACATTGATTAAATCCTACATTCCTCCATATTTTCTATTGGAATGGTTCCTCGAGACTTTGTTTCCTTCCATTTCGAAGGATGTTTCTACATCCAAAGTGACATCTGAGGAAGAAGTCATTTTCAAAGCCTAGTAGTTGGACCTTATATATGCTCAATCTAGGATGATTTACGAAATTCTCCCTGACGCATTGCGGTCAAACTAAGATCCTAGACAAAATCTAGAGCCTCATGTTGATGACATCATATGCTCCGCAAATGCTAAGATTACAGACATGGTGAGGAACCAGTTGAAATATTTTTCCCTTAGCCAACCTGTAGCAGGATAAGATTTGACTTCATCCTCCACCACCCAGTCGACGAATGTGCATTATGTACATTCATCGTCAAACCCAAACGGTAACCAAAAACTAGGAGGGAACAAGAGGAAAGGACGAGGCAATAATTGTAAGGGTGGGAAGAATAATAATAATAAATCCAAGGATGACAATAATATTGATAAATCGAATAATAATGTTGGTGAGGGAAAGAAGGAAAAGTGGAAGGTAAAGTTTCTCACCCAACACTACTCGATTGTCGAGGATTTGGGTCAAACCCCATGCATGATGTCGAATTTGGAAGTGTTCTAGACATGTCCTTCATAGAGGAATGCCTTGTTATATGCATTAGGAGATCTAGACCCATGTGGTTCAAAGGTTATCAACTTTGATGTCACGGGCGTTAAGCCTTTCTTACCCTACCAGTACATTGAGGGTGACTTGGTTCTCCTTTATGACCAAGCCAAAGAACCACTGGGGGTAGGTAAGTTTAACCCCATGTGGCATGGTCCTTATATTGTTCGACGTGTCCTAGAGAAAGAAGCCTATGAATTAAAATATTATGAGGGGAATGTGCTAAGAGAGCCCAAAAATGGGCTCTACCTTAAAAGGTATTATTCTTGATCCCTCAAACTCAGGTGTGACCTTTTTATATTAGTGTATCTTGGTGTATATACTTCCTTCTTTTTTTCTTGGCGTCGTCGGATTTCTTATTGATTTTTTCCTTGGTTGGAAGATATCAACGAAATCTTTGATATATGTAGGATTTGTAGATGGTTTCACTCATCATACGTAGAACATGGCTTCCACCATTTGGTTTATCTACTCACCCAAGGGAGAACTGGTGTCTTCAGGTGGCATTCCTTTGGAACCATCAGCAAATAATGTGGTTGAATATAGCATTGTTATAGAGCTATTACACGATGCCATTTCACATGGTGTTCGATCTTTAGAAGTTTACCTGGACTCCTAGTTATTTGTATGTCAATTGAACGATAGTTACTATGTGAGAGATCCTACTTTACTCCAATGATTCCTATGGGTATGAATTTTGGAACGATACTTTGATTTTCTTACTTATAGTCACATCCCTAGAAGTTCTAATCAAGTATCTAATGCATATGATAATTACATTTTAGATTGGAATTTTTCACATAACTAAGTAGTTGAAACACATTCATACATTCATCTATTGTAACATATATATGTAAATCTAAATACCAAAAGTTTTTTGTATTTTATTCTTTAAAGTCCAAAAAATATGGTGTCATAGTACAAAATTGGGCTCACGCCCTAAAAATACATATATGGAAAATACATTGCATAACCATGGAATCTATGTGTGTGATGTCGGATGTGTGTCATTATAGCACACTATGGTGTTTTCAAGATGCCATAACAGTCTCACTCATGCACGAGGTAAACCCACCATCTGCCTATGCATCGCCTCTAATAGATCCTCCACTTGAACCATAGGAATCTCGTGTGTCAATCAAGAAAGGTTTCCCTACATATTTTTTAGCACTCTCTCTGCGTCCCCACCTACTAGCTCATCTCCTCATCCCCTTATTCATTTTCGTGGGAATCCCTCTAGTCGTCGCGGACCTACCTCTGTGTAATAAATAAAATCCTAGTACTTGATAGAATACAAAAATATTTGTGTTTTTATTTTCCCTTTATCAAAATTGAAAAACACAAAAAGATGAAATATATAAAAACCTTTTCTTACCAATCTCTCCAAAGGTGGATCCTGGTGGTAATGGCATGTCAGGGTCCCGTTGGTATTTGATCCCTCCATAAGGATAGTAATCAATGGCTATGACCTGTCGACGCCACTAGTGAATGAACTCATAATTATAGGGGGTTGACACCCTACCACCTCCTATCTGCCTCATCACCTCAGTCCACCATGAAATGACTGGATCATGTAGTCTATGTGGATTAATATCTACTCTAGGGCTCAAACCTAGAACCCTCTCAAATAAAGAAATACACAGTATGGATGCAAACCCGAAGTTAATCATTCACCCTTGTTTGTAATCCGTCAACTGGCCCTTCATGTTGGCCAGTAGTGAAGTGCACCAGTCATAAACAATGGGTTTCAAACATTCCACCACATAGGACATGAGTGGCCTTGATGCCTGGTGTAATGAGGCCAACCCTGATATTCGTGTGAGTACAAGCACAATGATCTTTAGACTCAGGTTCACAATTGCCCTGATAGAGAGTTGGATCCCTACTTTATTTGTTCCTGCAACACAATGGGTGGCTATGTAATCCTCCATATTCATCCCACCTCTAGCCCCTCGGGCCTTGAGATTCACCATCTCGCCCCCGCGAGACAATCCTATGATAAAATATATTTTGTCCACTTCAATTATGAATGGCTTCCCATCGAGATTGAAGGCCTCTCTCTTCGGATCCCAATAGTTTATCAGTCACTGGATAAACCTCACTTGATCCCTCATTCCTTTGATGGCCCAAAATTTATATAGCCCACATATTTTCAAAGCTTGATGGGCCCTTACGTTTCTTTCTACTGCTGCATCCACCTCCTCATGCTCCCTTTCCCTCCATTCAATCACCATCCTGCAAAGAAAACACCAATTTTTGAGTTAATCCTCTTTAAAAAATTGTTTGAGTAATTGTACATGGGATACCCTTATGATTTTATTTTCTCTCATACATGAGGTCATGTACGCGACCCAAAAAACTGTCATGCATGTACAACCTAGTTTCTAATTAACGACCTCTAATACTCAAAAAAATATGACTAAATATAAAATGTAAACCATGGAAATGGAAGAGAAACATATAGGCACTTACTTGGTCCAAACGATTTCTGATTTCGTTGATCGTAGCTCCCAAAATCGTCAATAGAAGATCGTGGGTAAAATAGCCTCAAAAGCACTATGTGGGTGAAAATCTCTAATGGTATGGTATAATTTCTTATTTTTACTATTAAAATAAATTTTTTACCCACTTTATATAGTTTTACCCTATTTTTTTCTATTTTTGGCCTTATGAACTAATAGCGCAGTGAAAGACCTGGTTTTAAGTGGTTTCTTTCCAGTGTTTTTAACGGATTTCCAGTGTCATATCACTCGTTTGTGCCTCTGGAAAGTATATTCTTTCATAGGAATATATGATAGTTTTTCACCCCACTTTGCATTTTTGCATCGTCCTATTACCATGATTCATATTCCCTAGGTACGAACCCATTTCTTAGTGACATAGAACTTTCTCACTGATACTAGAAGTTTTGTTAGTAAGTGGTAGAGACTTACCAAACATGGGTGCCCTAGTTAGATACATTTTTTTCATTTGGTGCACATGCCGATGTTATTCCATAGGACCCGGAGTTCCTTATAGTCCCAATATGACTTTGCGTTCAGTCCACATGTTCTTACTTAAGAGCATTCTGACTACTACCTATGGGACTCCCCCCGAGTCTTGGTTAAGCTCTTTTCTGAATCCCAAAAAAATGAAAAGATTGTCAAGTGAATTTGTCTCTTTCACACTCGTTAAATGATTTTGAAACGACGTATATTTGGTATAAGTTTAACCCTTTTCCGGACCAAGTAGACTATCTACGAAAAAGGAATACTCTAGTCATCATTGGCTAGAAGAGTTCTCGCGGGTATTATTTTATACCTTTTCAGACCCAGGGGACTAAATCTATGAAAAAAGACATTTTTGAGTTAAGTTTTAATTGCATTCCATTATCCTTTTTGCATTGTTGACCCTATTTTCGGCTCCCGCTTTCTCGTTACAAGCATCTTTCCTCAGCAATTCCCATCATTAGCCAAGCAGTGATTTCCATATATCCTTTTCATATTGACATTGTTTACCCATAGAGGAAACATTTCCCCAAATGTCCATGCTCTGCATACGTTCCCTTGCATTGACCATAGGTATGTTCCACTACTTGGAACTAGTTTCTTACTCACGACACTCGTTTCCTCTCTTGTATCATAACATTTCTTTGACTATGAAAAATCAAAAAAAAGGATAGGCGGGAAAAGAATATTATTCCTATCGGCAGTAGTCGTGTCACCTTTGAACAAAGCAGAAACTCTTGAATCCATTTTCATCCAAGGTTTGGGTTTAGCATGATATTAGGAAGATGAGCTCATTACTTAGAGTTTACTCCTCCAGCTGGTTATTCTTCAAGTCCCTATGGAGAGTTTGTTGATGCCTCCTATGTCACAAGCTTTTTTCAATGATCAATTTTAAGTCTATGTTTCCTGCATTATCCATA
The DNA here is from genome assembly GCA_032191745.1 of Picea mariana. Classification (NCBI taxonomy): domain Eukaryota; kingdom Viridiplantae; phylum Streptophyta; class Pinopsida; order Pinales; family Pinaceae; genus Picea; species Picea mariana. The sequence continues at coordinate 18,137 of JASDQU011507264.1, forward strand.
TGTCTCATGCTCTTGTTCAAAGGAATTTTAAATCCTATGTCGGCCATTCCTTAGAACTCTTGAATTTTCATGTCGGCCATACCCTTCATGTATCTTAGAATCACATGAATTTGTTGTCCTACCTTGCACCCTAGGCCTACTTTCATCATTGGTAGGTAACCTTGAACCCAACAGATGACATATCATCATTGGTCACTAATTGGGGGGTTTCCATTGTGTTTGATGGAAAGGAATCTAATCACACATAGGGATTTGTGCAATGTCTTGGATTCCATTATCCCTATTGTTGGTTTCCTCTCTTTTGTCGATGGTTTTCATCATTTTTTTTTATTCATAGGGTCTCTTTCATGTACTACTTGCATCTAGTGCATGTGAGAGACACACATGGTCATTAGTTCGTGAACATCCTATTCGTCTGAGCTCCTCTTGTTAGCACCAAAAGCCACCTCTGGATTTCGGAAAAGGTAAGCCCAGTACCCATCAGTTTATATGTCAAGGTTAATGGATTTAAAAAGGTCAAATGGGGTAGACTAAACAGAATATCATTTTAACTCATAAAAATGGGGCAGTATGCACAAGCAAATGAGGTCTTGATCAACTTCAGCTAGTAAGTTGCAGTAAAGGTGAGTAGAAGGAAGAAATTGAGGAGAATATGTAAAGTTTTTCTCTGGACATCAGGTCTTCCAGTAGCCTAAGGAGGAAAAACTATGAAAATAAGATCCTCTTGAATTCGAAGTTTTAGGAAAGTGAAAACGCTATAATTGCACTACAATCAAACATTCATTACAAAACAATCACCACAATTCATGAAAATACTTCGATCATGAACATTCAGTATGAGATGCAAATAAGATGTAAATAGAAGTTGGCTTTCATTAAACAAGAAATCTCATATCAAGTTACATAAACAAAGAACCAGAGATTCATTAAAACATTACAATATAGGAGATTAGCTCAACCATCGACCATAACAAAATATCAAAATCGAGTATATATAATCAAAACTATTGCAACTACCAGGAGTGTGATCGGACCCCTGCATTCAAAGATTCCATTTGACGCCCATCCTATCAGACAGTGTGGGCATTCTTCTGTCAGATGCAAGCTCAGATCAACATGGGTGTTGCAGGAAAATCTTCTCGCAGGAGTACCACGAGTTGACAGTTCAGTCCCCATGGTCAGACCTTTCATACCTTCCATTTATGGAGTGATCCGAGGTTTCAACCACCACTCCTTTTTTCATTAACTTCCTTCATCGAGATTAGGATAGGACTTAACTTCCAGGAATCTACGATGCGCTGCTAGTGACCCTTCGAGTCAACCCGACACCTTGAAACCATGATGGTCTCGGTATTTAACTCACACGAGCATCTTCGGCTTCTGGTGCAGGTCTCGTGAAATTCACACTCTTTCTTTCGTGCTCCCAAAGATCCTAGTGCCAGCATCTACTTCACCGCATTTTTCCTGCATTCGACCTTGGGTCATGAACATGGGCCCAACTCCTGGGCGTATCAAGATTTCACATCTCGGGAAGTTGAAAGGCTACTCACCTCCCTTCTCCCCATTTCCGAAATTCTAAAATTTCCCTTCTTCATATCGACAGTCAAATCTGCAATGCATCCGATGGCCACGATTTCTCCCAAAACTACTAAAATTCACTTTCACAAACCATAAGATTGGTTGCCACCTGTCCTTATAAGATCCATGGTCCATATTGTATCAGGATTTCGCGTCTTGGGAAGTTGAAAGGCCTACTCACATCCCTTCTCCCAATTTCTGAAATCATGAAATAGAGCCTAGCAAGTGCTAACTCCTCTCCTTAACCTTCAATAATGTGACTCCAGCTATGACCAAGTGCTTGTCCAAAAGGTGTGTATTGGGATTTCACGTCTCGGGAAGTTCAAGGAATACTCACCTCCCTTCTCCCGATTTTTGATTTCGTGCTCGTCTTAGATTGACGGTCCATGACTTTCTCCGATCCAATGACCCATATCATATCAGGAGTTTGCACCTCGCGAGTCCTAACAATTTTGCCTCTGTACTTTCTTGACTTTCGAAACCACCAAATGGTGATATTTTTCCACGTGCCTTTCCCAATGCCAATCGCTAGGATTGACCTTGTGACTTTGGACCTTTCTCTAATGTTAAATCTGAATTTCAAATGGAATCTCCTCTGTTGAAAACTGAACTTTCTCGCTCACTTGATTTGAGTCCATATCAGACCGTTCTAAGTGTTGCTCTTTGTTCTCATGGCTGCGGCCTGCATAAAATAAAATCTCGGACGAGTGGCTAAGGGTTCGGGAGAACATAAAGATCATTGACAGAGGTAATAGAGATGAGTGCTTAAACAAAAAGGAGCAAACAAATCGACTTTGTCAGTCGAAAGGGAAAAATTTAAAGACATGTCCTGCAGAAGAGAGAAAAACGAGGCATGGGCATAGACTCAGGTATAAACCACCAACTCACAGGACCCTAACATGTTCATGTGATAACATTGGGTCCACAGGGGATGGCATGCTCCCTGTGAGCTGCCAAGAACGCGCAGTTCCAGTGCCATATCCATTGGTCTATAGAGTCTTTATAAAAACAAAAACAAAAAATGAAAAATGATATTTACAATGACATGGGAAACCTCTCATGTCTTTAAGTAACAAATTTTTTCAGAAAATGCCCATTTACAGGGCTACCAAAAACTTCAGCGTCCTCCAAATTTTTCAACTTGTAAGTGTTGTTTGAAAAAACTTCAGAAATTTTGAAGGGTTTGTTATAAGGCTAATTGTTAAGTGCGAACACAAATCAATCCCCCTACCTTCACTACGAAACTAGAACAAAACAAGATAGTACACTACTCTTTCCTTAGCTTTCAATTATCAAATGAGAAATGGATCTAGAACATACCTTTTAAATATTGAAGATCTGACTTCACCAATGCAATCCAAGATTCGTCACGAGGTTTATGAGAAATGTCTACAAATCAACACAAGCCAATGAAGACAAGAATAACATAGTCTATTTTATATGAAACTATGTATGTGATCAAGGAATCATACAATATCGACAAATAACATTCATATAGGAAAGAAAATTATATCAGTATTAAAGAATGTGGAAGAAAGATACAACCAGATGCCTTGATGTTGTCAGGTTCCTTCCAATAGTTCCTTGCTTCCCACACACTTCTAATCCATGGAATCTGAGACTGTATATTTGATAGCTCCTCAAAATCTATCTTGATAAAGAAAATCTCAAAGCCAACATACAAGATCCAAAAACTCCAAGCTACAAAACTCAATAACAAGCCAATCTAACTTTCTCCATGACAACTCCTCTCCTTTTACAAGTTGAAGAGGATAAGGTGAGTGTTGGCATGTTTACAAGAAGAGCGTGCTTGTCATTGATGGAAAGAACAGTATCAATGATGGCATGTCTACAGGAAAGAACAACAACAACGAAAGCATGCTTACAGTTCTTGATGGCAAGAACAACAACGACAAAGGTATGGTTATAAAAACGAATAGTAGCGACGTTGGCAGGTTTATAGTTGGGAGACAACAATGGAAAACAGGCAGGCAAGCAAGACTAGTAGTGCAATGATGATCACATGGCAAGATCAGAAGCTGACTCCACTTCAGAGTTTCGGATACCGACAGTTAGAGGATTCAAGAGTCGAGACTCTTCATCACAGGAGTCCCGAAGTTGCGAAATGTGAAATGCTGAAATACATTGATCTAACTCCATTTTGGAGTTTCGGATACCGGGAGTTGGAGGAGTCAAGAGTCAAGACTCTTCATCACAGGAGTCCCGAAGTTGCAAAATGTGAAATGCCGAAATACTTTGATCTGACTCCATTTCGTAGTTTCGGATATCAGGAGTTGGAAGTGTTAAGGACACTCATGACAAGAATGTCGAAATGGTGAAACGCCGAAATACGTTGATCTGACTCTGTTAGCGTCAGAAGTCACTCCTAGATTGTAGCAGGAGTAAGCCTGAAGCCCATCAGTTTATGTCACTATTTGTTGATAAAGGGTGATTAATGGAAGTAAACTCAGAACAATATCGTTCTAACTCAGAAACTAGGCCAGGCATGCAGGCATGCACAAGTAGATGAGGTCTTGGTTTAACTTTAGACAGTAAGTTGTAATAAGGGTGAGTAGGAGGAAGAATTCTGTAAGGAAATGTGAAGGCCTGCTATAGGCATCGAACTTCTAGCGGCTTGTAGAAGAAGAATTTGAACACAAGAACCTCTTATATTCAAAAGAAGAAACACTAAAAGAACATAACAACGCTATAATAAATCCTTTATCATAACACAGTCACGACGATTCATGTGAATCAATAAATCATGAACCCTTTTAATATGAGATCAAAACCAGATGAAAAGAGAGATGCCTTAAATTGAACAAGAAAATTTCATATGCTGATACATAGCCAGGAAAACCAGTGCTTCATTAAAACATTACAGTCAGGAGCTCTACTCTACCATTCATACTGACACAAATACAAAAACTGAGTATATATACTCAGAGAAATTCACCACCTTGGTAGAAAGAAGGTAGCTGAGACATTAAAGTCCAAATTAGTGTGTGTAGGCTCCTTTGGTCAGATGAGAAAATAAGAGTAGCGTGACTTCTTTAGGAAAACCTGCACACAGGACGATCTTGGGCAG
>JASDQU011507265.1:8380-18666 GCA_032191745.1 Picea mariana
ATACGCCTTTCTACGTAAAAAAGAAAGGTAAAATTGCAAGCTCTTAAAATTAATTACAACTGGTTTAGATCGTCCATGCACAGGTCCATGCACATACTGTGTGTATGTGAATTTCATTGTTCCAGCATGGAATCTGTAGTGCACTTTGCTTTTTAGTGATAATAAAAATTCAGTACATCATTTAAATGGAGTAGGTTAATTCTGAAGCAAACAGACCTGTTTTTCAGATAAAAAAATGAATTTGAATCTGGTCAAATTTACAGAGATAGTTTGAGTTTTCTCTAATATATTTACCCCATTTAAAACCAATCCAAATACTCAAAAAATTTATAAAAATTCTGGATTGACCAAAATTTAAAAGCTAGTTGTCAAAAAAACTGACTGAAAAATAACTCCTAAGTAAAAATTGCTCCGAAGTTAGCCCACTAATTTTAAAATAAAAGAAATAAAAGTCGTGCAGTTGTTAGTAACACTAGCCGTTTGTCATCTTAAAATATTTGATTAAGTGCAATCAAACCATGACAACTATAGCCGTTGGTCATCTTAAGATATTTGATTAACTGCGATCAAACTATGTAATATACGCAAGGAAAAACATATTCATAAGATTTACTGCGATTAAACAATGTAATATACCAAATTGAGTGGGATCAAATTTTAAATTGATGTATTTTTTTTTTAAATCATGTTATTATCCATTTTATTTAAATTATTTACCAAGATATTGTCTACCTGTGTCAATTTGTTTTTTATATTAAAGATAAACTATTTTTTCCCTATAACTTCTTTGAATTTTCTGTTTGCCAAACATATATTTTAATCTATTTTATCATTAGGTTTTTACTTTAATCAACCTTACTGTGTATCAAACATATATTTTAATATCTTTTATCATCAAGTATTATTATAATCCATCTTTATAATGTGAATTATTTATGTAAATGATTTTTTTTAACCTTTTTTTAAAATTATTGTGGAAAAATTTATCATAATTTAGTTTTCAATCAATCTTACAGATTATTATAATGGAGTTGTTAATCAATAATAGGGATAGTCATCAGTGGCTGCTATCCAAGATTGATCATTGTTATTGAAAAAAAATCTGGCCACCACATCTTCTTATAATTTACTTTGTATCAAATACATATAAATTATTATATTTTAAGCTATTTTATTTTTACATATTTACTCTTAAAATCTTAGAATCAATCTTTAAAAAAAAATTATTTTTGTAAATATTTCTTTATAAAATAAAAATTAAAAAATGCAAAAAATCAACTTTTAAAATAATAATAACAATAATTATTTTATAAAAAATCATGGATGAAAATTTGAACTTTGGTAACAATGCCCCATGCTGCCATATCATAATATCATAGTTGTTTACATTGAAAAATGCTTTGAGGATTGAAATTTGCATGGTTAAAATGTGTAGACAAAGAATTATGCATATTAACTAGTTTACATTTTCATTATGATTTTTAAAATTTGTTTATAGTTTTATTCACAAATATTTAATTAATTAAGTGTTGGATATCTAAATAATCTCCTCCTCCATGGGTTTGACTAGTAAAGTTTAGTGAGATATATATACCCTATCCTTTATGGATTTAAACTTGTAACCACTTAGAATGAAATACATATTCTTAACCATTAAACCCACTTACTACATTAACATCTCCTTAATAATATTTCTTTCTTCTTTAATACTTCCTCCCCTACTACTTACATATAAGGCCCTCCATATAATTGTACTGTTAAAACAAACTACAAAATGGACTGGACTTATTTCCCTTCATGAAAGAATACATAAGCACCGTTTGGAGTTCTAATTTTTTGGAGAACTTGGGATTTGGGGTCAGGAATTCATCAAGGAGTTTGGTACTTCTGCAGTTTTTAGGGTATGAGAATTTAGGTGCTGTGTCAGTATGGATAGCTTCTTTAGACTGCTGACTCGTTGATTCCTTCTCTGCAAAAGTCATATAGAGAGAAAAAGGGGAGACACTGCCAAGGTAGCTGTAAAGTTATATCTGAAAAGGTTATGTGTTTGTTATCGTGAAATGATGTGCTACCATTAAACCCAAGACGAATCTCTATAGATGGGATGGCATGAATTTTTATTTAATAAAAATAACACAAGACAGTGCACTTTGCAATGTATGATATTCAACCCATGTGATAGAATATGTCTGTTCTTATAGTTCCATTGTATTTATTTAATTCAATGATGATGGAATGGCTAACATGTGGATGATATAGGCAAATTGTTGAAAACATCACCGATTTAGGTGGAACAAGTTCGCAAAAAAAACAAGAAATGCATGGGTAGGTTGGATTGCAGTCCAGTTGTAGTTGTAGGTGGGTGGAAGTCCCGTCACAAGTTTGATTGTCAACTCGTTTGTGCATAGGCCCCATACCAACCGAGGGGCAGATTTCGTTACCCTGTGAAGGGTTTGATTTGTTTTGATAATAGATTGGTATTCTTGAGTCACTCAATAGAATTCAAGTCTATGCTTTAAGATTTTATCATCTACAAATGATGTCATTGATTAATTTAACACTTGAGTTATTGAAACATTGCTTTTCAGATTTTTTTTTGTCTAGAAACAAGTGTATTTTTTCTTTAATTATTTTAATTATAAAAATGATTTGAGTATAAGATGTGAATTTTTTTAGATATGTTGATTTATAAAGCTTGAGTGAGCTTAATGGTTAGGAACATGTGTTTCCTACTAGGAGATCACAAGTTCAAATCCAGAGGGGGTAGGGTATGTAGGGTATGTATACCTTTGTAAACTTTACCAGTCAAATAGATTATTATTGTAATTTGTATAGGAAAGTCTAGGAGAAACTACTAGGAAAACCACCTAGTGTCATGTATGTGACCTTACCCCACTCTTTAACTATTGAAAATGATCCTAGCCAAGGGGGGAATCCATAAAGGTCAAGCTAAGCTAGGTCATTGAGTTTAATCATGTGAGTAAGTTGAATAAGTCTTCAATTGAGAACAAGCCTTTAATGAGATGAAACTTACACAAGTGCTTATTCAAGTTTGTACTTAAAAAGAGAGAAGAAAATCAATGGCATCCATAGTTATTCAAATGGAAAGTAACCATGAAATTAAAATCATTGCATTAAGAGTATTATTGTTATTATTTGAAGCACATTCCACATATCAAAATACCATATACAAAGTATGGTATGCTTGCAATAATAAACAAAATAAACACCAAATACATCACTTATTACTAGACATAGTGATAGCACTAGAATTATATCATAGAATATGAGCAAATTTATGTTATCTAGAAGTGAGCATTAACGTTAGGCCAAGTAAGCACTCAAAAGAGGAAAATATACCAGCATTAAGGCACACTTTGCCACAATATTTTAAAAGTAGAATGGAACTATTATAAAAAACAAGCATTCAAAGTATATGATAGCAACTCAGCCCAATTTATATCATTCAATAGTAATCTTCAATGTATATTCTTAAACATGAGAACAAATATCCCCTATATTCCTAAGCAGTGAAATCATATAATGTAAATAGTGATGTTTCCATATGTAAAAGATATTTAAAAAAATAGTGAAAAATTTTATATCATTCAATAATAATCTTAGTGTATATTGTTAAACATGAGAATAAATATTCCCTATGTTCCTAAGCAGTGAAATCATATAATGTAAATAGTGATCTTTCTTTATATAAGAGATATTTAGAAAAATAGTGAAATATTTCACTTTATATTTAGAGTGGATTATAACCATTAGAACAATGTTAGTCTAACATCAATTTTAACACATTATCATAGGTTTTAATTATTATGAAAAAGGAAAATTTGCAATTTATCATAGGTTTTAATTATTATGAAAAAGGAAAATTTACAGTTATGAAATTATGTCATTACAAATTTTGGTCAAATCCATGTAACGATGTGCTCAATAGATGTCAGAGCTATCAACATTATGGTAATTTTTCCACTATATATTCAAAGTAGATTATCAACAATATTTAAAACATATTACCACTATTTTCAAAGCATATTTAACCTCATTTTAAATCAGTGTTCAATGGTGACCCAAGTATTAAGGTTATGTTGAGTAAACAATGAATACTCATAATGATTAAAGAGATGACATGTATAAATGTGAGATGACATGTATAAATGTTCGTAGCATATCAACCATGGTTAGCATCATGTAAGGATCAAGGATCAACATCACAAAAGATTACTCTAAATAGTGCTGACAGCATTAAAGTGAAGTGTTAACCCTCCAATTTCTTAGATCATGCATCAAAGATGTTTTCCATTTAGATTTCAAGAGAAAGACTTTAACTTTGGAGTAAATCGGTGTTGAAATCCTTGAATAGTCCTAAATTTTTGTGACATTAGCATCGAATATTAAGTTTCTCATCACTACGCAAATCGGTGTTGAAATCCTTGAATAGTCCTAAATTTTGTGACGTTAGGATTGAACACTAAGTTTCTCATCACTATATTTCGTAGATTTGTATTATGATTGCATATGCGCCAAAACGTTGTAACGAGAATGGTGTATCAAAGAACAATTTATACCACACTATAGAATTAGTAAACCCCTATCAACGAATGAAACAATAAGATTATCATGCATTGATGTGAGTTTAGGAGGGATTTTATGCCATAATATATGCCAATCTCATCATAAACAATTTTAGATTCGAAAAAATAATCTCAAAACCCTAGGCATCCATTAAAAAATGCAAATTATTTGACTTAATGGTTAGGTTGTTTCCAATGTTTTAGCATTGATTTGTCTTCATTAGGCATATAGATCATGGGAATATCTTAATGCTCATTAATAAACCTTGGTAAAATTAATTTAATGGAGAGAAATACTAGTACTTACAATATGATTCCAAGCATGAATCGAAGTAACCTAAAAATGATGAGAGTTAGGCACTTAGAGTTACTTGATCATGAGGCTTAGATACAAAAATAAACAATATAGAAATATATTCCATAGCTTATGTCACTTCAAAAGGTCTAGCAAGAAAGAGTTGGTTGGCATGTAACAAGATCTAATATAGATAATATATAACGATGACAACATCTTGAATCTAGCATTCTAGTTAAAAATCTTAAATCCCTAGATTTCCCAAACAAAACGAAGGAAATGAAAAGTTGAAAGAATTTTGTGAGAGAAAGGAAATTAAGGATGAGTGTCTAAATCCTATTGGGTTATGAAGTCAACCTATAACTCCTTGACACTTGGTTATTGCAATAAATCTTAGGATTCTAAGCAACCAAAGGGTGTACCTAGAAAATCCCCCCCAAATCTTGGATGTTCTAGGATCTATACGGGGACATGAATGTGATCATCTATTTAAATAACAAGCGGTAGCCTCTATACTATCCTAAGTTAGGAGGTGGAAAAAAAATTGAGCTTTTCCAAACTCAATATTCTAGTTCAAGCATAGAAACTAAAGACTATGAGGAAAATCATTACATTATCAAGCTCCTCCATTGTAGCACTTTCATCCTTTTGTGGCTTGATCCTAGCTTTCTCAATCCACATTAACCTATTACAAGTAAAACGTTGTTGAGAAGCTGCTCACAAAAATTTTCCCAAGAAATATTAAGTTAAAACCAATAACATAGATAGAAGTGAGTCAAATGATATCTCTTATTCTCCAAACTCCACTTACAAATGAGAGCCACGCCTTATAAACCATGTGTATAAAATAGTTGTTTGGCACTGTACCATGTGCATATACAATGAACATGTGAAACTAGTGGCCAAAACCATGTCACCAAGTGAAAACCATGGGAGGATACTCGAGTAGTTACACAAAAATACCAAAATTGAGGGGCATCTTCATAAAATAATGTTAAAATGATGTCCATGACACACATGTGGTCTGAAAGGGAATAAGAAAAAATGCACCTTCCTAAAATCAAGACAATGTCCTCATGATCTAGTCAACAATGGTCCATAAATGAGGCAATCTTATAAAAAATAAGTCCCATGAAGTGATGGTCCATCTCATGATAAAGAAGAATAATCATCTAAGAGAAAATTGTGTCCTTCTAGAAGGAGGGATATGTGATGAATGTATGGCACCTCATCACGTATGGACAATCAACTATAACCACATGAAATCACCTATAACCACATGTAATCAACTACAAGTGACTAGTCAATCTCTATAACAACCTGTTGACGGGCGTAAGTGACACACCATCTAATAGAAGGTTAGATTTGGACCAGGGTTATCTAATTAAACCAAGTCGTTTGGTATGATCTAACCTGACGGGTTTTATGGCTCCATTAGCCAACTAGGGTCCTAAAAACTATGAAAGGAAATAAACTAATCTAAAGCTACAATCTTAACAATTAATACATTAATCACAAATGTACAACAAGAGTGTTTATATACAATGATGATATAAAATTTGCAAATTTTAAGAAAAGATTTGCGAAAGTGATTGATTGAGATGATGTTTCTTAAAACGATTAAGTAAAAACAAAACTTATTCTAATGATCAAACTATCAAAATATTAAATAGAGAATGAATATATTTGTAATAATTTGATGAAAACAGACAAAGCTAATTAACGTCTTGATAACGCAATCATTATTCATTCATAAATAATTTAAATAAATAACACATAGACTACCTCTAGCTGATCAACAAAACTAAGTTTATCTTTATGTGTTGTGTGAGCTCTTGTTTGTCCTGCATTTAAGGGAAACCTATGAAAGAAACAAACAATAATGCTTCTTGAAGAAATTCAAGGAAGTGTTTTGATGCTTTGGAGTGAAATTTATAACAATAGAAAGATAATTAAATATCATGTGACCTCAAAATAACCAATAGCTGAAGATGAAAGAAATCCCAATCCTGGGCATTGATATTATCAACCATTTATTATCAGAAGTAAACTCAAAAATTAACTAAATAGTTGATTGATCATTGTAGCACTCTTTCATACTCTAACGCTCTGATACCAAACTGTAACGCCCCCATTCCGGGTAGAGCAGGCACTACTTCGCAGAATAACAATCTCATACTTAATTTTGTATATAATACATGGATCTAAGCAAATGAAACACATTTAAACTCAGAGTAACCATAAGAATTACTATTATTATAAATAATCAATGGTTTTAACATTAATTCAGATGCACAGTAGAATACATGATAAATATAAATGCACAGACATGCATAAAAGTAATTAAAACATCACCTGGTACTTATCTTTGAAACGATGGTAATTCCACCAACCAGGTGCAAGCCTTCCATGAACCTCCCAGCCTTAGACCACACTGCTCATCAAGCTCAGCAGTGGGTCACCCCCGAGTTGGGACTAAGCTCCACCAGCAAGGCAAGGAATCTTAGGCTAGGATGAGGTTACAGGGAAAACACATAGTCACAAGGAAGGAATTTTCTCCCAAGAACCACTTATGCCCACTACGCACAGACTCTCCTTCCCCACATGCCTATTCCACCCCAGGAGTATACACCTTCTCTATCACCTAGACAGTCCTTCGACTGCTAACCTCCCTTGCCTTGGGTTTCAGCAACAGACTGGACTAGAAGTCTCCGAGCTCTGTGGCAGTTACAGGGTTCCTTCCAGAAGTTCTCTCCTTCCTCTGTGCACTCTCTCACCTGGAGAGAGTCGCTCACAGGCCCAACAACCTGTTCTTCCAACTTCACCACCTCTCTCATCTGGACAGAGTGTTGTACTAACTGACCAATAAGCCACACGCAGTCCAGCACTGCGTGGCCACAACAACCAACAGGGAAAACAGACACGGGCTTTCCAAACAGGCTTAGTAATGACAGGATGGTCTCACAGTTATGGCTTTGGAACAGAGACTCCACACACAGGCTTGATCTACTCAGGCAGAGGATGCATCGTCTTTTCCAGAAATCAACATAGCCTATCCCCGAAATCAACACACAGATTTCACCCCCCAAGTTTCAGAATGGCACGAGGTCTCTTGCAGGGGTCGGACAGAACATATAGTTCAGAAGATGCATGGGGACTCTTCCAGATGTCGGACAGGTTTACGCCCAGGCAGGCGAGGGTCAAATGGTGGAGGAACCCCCAACACAGCTCATCTCAGCCATTTTATTTGCATGCGCCTGGGTTGACACTTGTAACCCATGAAACTGCATGCATTCCTTCATCATGCGTTCCTTCCATTTGGAAGTTGCTTGTCCTTCCAAAAAGAACTTAGGATATAACATATTATTCACATGTCTTTTGGAATAATATTAAAATATTATTCCCAAGGACTTAAGCCCCTAGGCTCAACACTTAGTCCCTTTTCCCACCTTCCAGCTCCTAATCCCTTGCCCACTCTATGGAAGCTTAGTCCCCCATCACTCATTCATCATGGTTTGTCTGCACATGGTGGTGTTTATATTTTTATTAATTTTCTGCATAGATACATGTACAAAATCAGGCTCTTGGCCTTCAACACTTAGGCTATTTGGCCTAATAATCACATAAGCCCACCATCTTATATTGACTTGGCTCATCAACCTATAAAACATAATTACAATTCATTTCATAAACATGATTTACAACAGGGCTCGGCCTTGGGGACATTACAATCCCCCTCCCTTATTTTTGCACTGTCCTCAGTGCAACTTTCACACAACATCAACAAGATTTCCAAAATATTCAAAAATATGTGGGTATTATGCCCGTATAGCATCCTCATGCTCCCATGTCATGTCCTCAGGACCATACCAGGTCCACTGGACCTTTACAAGCTCAATAGCTCGATTCCAGAGCTATTTTATTTTTCCTGTCCAATATGCGCACAGGATGCACTTGCAGGACACCTTCTGGTTCCACCTGAATCATATTCCAATCGATTACATGATTAGCATCAGGTATATATATTTCTTAAGTAATTAAATATGAGACACCTTAGGTACAGTCATGGATGCAGTAATGCAAGCATATATGCAATGTATATATATGTATATACAAACAAATTTAATAACATCAAAACTGTATACAACATACACAACATACAATAAATAGAGTATTGTACTTATCTTTTGAGTGAGAAGACCTTCCACCGTGGAGCAGGGCTATGACTCCATCGGGGCATTGGCTTCCTAAGATAGCCATGGTCCACAATCCTTATCCACATAGTCTAGGCCAAGGTACCAGACCTCAGCAGCATTCCAACCATTCAAACCTCGACAGTACTCGAACCAATGGTCTCTCATTCCCCACATGCTTGTCCCACCCGGGATTATACACCTTCACAAGCACAGTCCATCGGTGCTACACCTCCCTTTCCTTGGACTTCAGCGACAGGCCGGACCGGAAGTCTTAGAGCATCGTGGCTCAAGGGGTTCCAACTGCCTTCTAAGGTTTCCAAGCAACATCTTCCCGAGATACTCTTTGTAGCCAACATTTAAATTTTATCAACATCATCTCATCTGCATCAACCATGTGCAATTATCCTGAGAGAACATAAAGGAATTCATTTAGAAATTCCAATTAGTTCGAAAGGAAATTCAACTTTTATTCCCAAAACATGACATTTTATTTCATGATTCATCTTGGCTGTTGCCACATTATAAATTCAACCATCCTTGTGATTTTCCATAGGCATCAAGATGCATACAATTTTCCTACAAGACTTCATCTTGCATACTGCCAAAAAAATGTCAATATTTTCTGTACATCATAATTCAACATGTACAACATCTTATGCAATAATCTTAGAATTTCCTGCACCTGGCAATTCAATCATAATTACCAAACAACTTGACCAAATAGAATGACTTGTCATTCTATGCATATGCATGTTCATAATTAATTCCAGAACAAGCAAAGAAGAATATCTGACGACCATCCAGAAAATGAACCAAATTGATTTCTTTCAAATAAATAAATGGATAGTAAACCCAAGCTTACTGTTATAGGTTACATCTCAAGGAGCGAAAAGGATACAAGAAACATTTCCTCAGGTAAAGAGGAATTTATGCACTTTTGAGGTGAAGGAAGCAATTGAGCCTTCAAGGTTAGTGGTGCAATTACTGAGTAAATGAATCAAATGTGTTGAATATGGGAAAACAATTACATTCGGAAAAAATAAGGGAACATGCACATACCATTCACATATTTTAAAGACATATGGAAACAAAGCTATGATGACGAGGAAATTTTGCTAAAGTATCAATAATATCAGACGACATAAGTGTTTCGGCCAGCAGACGAAGAATTCACAACCGAAGCTCATCATTCTCTATGTTCTATTTTAT
>JASDQU011507266.1:6944-24083 GCA_032191745.1 Picea mariana
AGAGGAGACTGGTAGATGCTTGTGCAATGGGTTCTTCACGACAGATGCTCTGATACAATGTTGATTTTTCATAAGCTAGGATAAGCATGAAGTTTATTTCATTTTTGCATTTCACTTAACCATAAACAATAATGTTGCAGCAACCAAGATCACAAGAAGAAGCACCATGCGAACACAAGAAGTACCCTGGGAAACCCTTCTCAACAAGGGAAGAAAACCCAGCCAAATCCTTTGCTATATTCTTCAAGAGAAAGAAGATAAACCCTAGCACACAAGAGCGTGCTTCAAACCCTAGAACTCTAGCGCCCAAGAGAGGTGCGCACCTTTTACCAGAGAAGTGTACTTGCTGAAATTTCCAAACTCACAAGAAGGTCGTGTTTCCACAATGGGGAATTTCCCTTTACTTATATTAGTCTTATCTTATCAACCGAAGTGTCTATTGGCTCAACAGGGCCGACCTCACTAAGTCATATTATTATTATTATTATTATAATTAATATTAACCATATTAATTATCTTTTACATTTATTATTAATCACATTAAGGTGGGGCTGACCTGTACCCTTTACATAACAATTAGGGTTACAGGCAGGTCTGACTCTTGAACAACATATAACAAAGGATCTGATACACCCATTAGTGCTCATCCACTAGGGGCACATCCATAGGGATGTCATAGCTCTGGCTCACTGCATTACACAGAAGAACCAGATCTACACACGTTCACCTGTGCTCATCCACAGGCACGTCCACTGTATAGATCTTCTTTCCCACTGCTTCACACAGGAGAATCATCTGGAGTTTTCTCGTCAACTCTGCTGCTCAGAGGAGGCTAACACATCATCTTCATTTCGGTTCACATGACGATGCACCCAACACTTTGGGATTTCACACGTTCACCTTGTGCTCAGCCACAGGCACGTCCAACTCATCAGATCGCCTTTCCCACTGGATAATCATTTGGAGTTCTTCTCACTCTCTGAATGGAGGAGGTCATCTCTACGTTCCTAGCTCTGTCTCAGGCAGGAACCACGTATCCTTCTTAGGGGCTTTCTTTCAGGGTTGTAAGCTGAGAGAAAGACTTCACATAGCTGCAATGATCCACACCTCACAGGTTTGTAAGCTGGAGAATGTCTCACATAGCTGCATTCATCAACAAAGGGAAGTATGTTGTAAAGATCCTTCAGAAGTTTGGGATAATGGATTGCAAATCCACAACAACTCCCATGGTGACAGAGCTGAAGAAGCTGAGAGACTCTGATCCAGTAGACTCATCCATGTACCGACAGTTGATTGGCTCATTGATGTATTTGGTGAATACCTGGTCGAATATTTTCTTTGTTGTGAACACGTTGAGCCAGTTCTAGGTGGAATCTAGACATGAGCATTGGATAGCTGCAAAGCACATTTTGAGATATCTTCGTGGGACGCTAAATTATGGTTTGAGATATGCCTCAAACAGTGATGTACAACTGGATGGATTTACTAATTCAGATTTGGCAGGGAGTGCACATGACAGAAAGAGTACTTCTGATACATGTTTCAGTTTGGGCTCTGCTATGATATCATGGGCTAGCAGGAAACAAAAGTCTATTGCACTCAACACTGCAGAAGCATAGTATATTGCATCTTGTGATGCTTGTATGAAAGCGGTATGGCTCCGTAAGCTGGTTTCTGGACTATTTGATCAGGTGTTGGATTTGACTGTGATATATTGTGATAATCAGAGCTGTGTGAAGCTTTCAGAGAACCCCATGTTCCATGACAGGTCCAGAAGTCTAGAAGGGAGAAGTGATTCTCCAGTACATCTCCACCGATGTGCAGACAACTGATATTTTGATGAAGCATTTGTCCAAGATAAAGTTTGCATACTTGAGGGACAAGCTCGGACTTGTGGAGATAACTCACTTGGTTGAAGGGAGGTGGTGACTTCCTCGGTTAGGAGGGAGTGCTGATATATGGCATCATGGATAGTCAGTGTGTTGGTGGACAAACATTCTCCCTATGGAGGATGGTCCAGGTTGACAGATTGCTGGTGGACAGACATCCTCCTTGTGGAGGATGGTCCAGGTTGACAGATTGCCGGTGGACAAACATTCTCCCTATGGAGGATGGTCCAGGTTGATAGACTATTGATGTACCATGCACTACTATTCTCCTGGGGTGTTGCCTGGACAGGTAGAATGGTCCAGGACAACTATTCTTCTAGGACATATGTCTGGATTAGAAGAATGGTCGGTTTCCCTGAGTTCATAGTAGTGACCAGAGTGGGGAGATTGGTACAGGACAAACATTTTCCTTGAGTTCACAGTAGTGGCCGGAGGGAAAATGGTTTAGGACAATCATTCTTCTAGGACGTTTTCCTAGGTTCTCTGGCCTTTTCAATTGTTCAGGTACTTCAACCTTTTTATCAATAACAAAATACACTGTTAATGCGGGGACTCAAAACCGTGGTATTACACCGTGTATGTGTGAAACTGTTTACTTCTACTATTTAATTTTCTAGCTATTGTGTGATTGATGCTATGGTCTAAAGTTAATTTCTATCTATTGTGTGATTGAGATCATAAGGACATTAGTCTTCTAGGCTTGAAATTTTTACATGGTATGAGAGCTAACTTCTGTGATTGAGATTCTCAAGGATTTGCAAAGGTAAATCAACTGTTGGAAAGGACCCGTAGTTAGAGGGTTTCAAAACTAATTTTTAGATTTGGGAGTTTGTGCAGTAGATTTCAGAGATGGCATCATCTAGCCTCAGGTTTAGGGACAGATTGAATGGTGCCTCGAATTTCTTATCATGGAAGGTGAGGGTTGCACTCTTACTAGAAGAGAATGATCTCTGGGATATTGTTAAGGATGTTGTGCCTTCGCCTATAGCGCAACAATTGGTAGCTCACAAGAAGAGGGAAGTGAAGGCCAAGTGTATGATCTTGGATGCCATAAAGAATCATTTGAATCCTCATATATTAGAGAAGAAGACAACAAAGGAGATGTTCGATGCCCTAGTAAGTCTCTACTAGAGTGAGAACATAAACAAGAAGATGATCTTGCGGAACAAACTTAGATTTATAGAGATGACTACATTAGACTCAGTCACTAGTTATCTTATGAAGGTCACACAAGTTCATGATCAACTTGTAGCAGTTGGGTAGAAGGTTGCTGATGAAGAGCTAGTGAACATGGCATTAAATGGATTCCCAGCTTCATGGGAACCATTTGTCAAAGGTATTTGTTATCGGGAAAACCTTCCTAGCTTTGAGAGGCCCTGGGATGACTGTATCCAGGAGGAGACTCAAATGGAGTCAAAGGTCAGCAAGAAGGGTGGTGATGAGAACTTTGCTCTATTTGGTCAGTCAAATAAGGTCAGAGGTAAAGGTCCCAACAAGGGTAAGGGAAAGAGTGAGGATTCAACCTCACAGCTAGGAAAGAAGGACTTGAGTAAAATCAAGTGCTTCATTTGTCATAAGCATGGTTATTATGCATCACAGTGTCTAGAGAAGAAGAACGGTAAAGGGAAACAACAACATGAGCAAGTAGCAGCCTTTGCAGAAACTCTAGATGAACGAGTTTGCTGCCAAGTTCGAGAAGGATTTCTCATTGGTATCTTGCCTTTCTACCATCATGATTCTGAGCAATGAGTGGTATGTGGATAGTGGGGCATCTCGACATATGACATCAGCCCGATAGTTATTTTCTGGTTTGAAGAAGCAGGACTTAGGAGTACACGTTGAGCTTGGTGATGATGCCAAGTACCCAGTAACAGGAGTTGGTACTATTCCCTTCTAGCTCGCATCAGGTAATTCTTTAGATTTTGACGATGTCTTGTTTGTACCAGGTCTCTGGAAGAACTTGCTTTTAGTTTCGATTATGGAGGATAAGAGCTTTGTAGTGGAGTTCAAGAACTAGCAAGTCGTCATCAGACTGAAGGAATCTAGCCTAGACATAGCTTAGGTAATAGGGGTTAGAGAAGGTAATTTGTATAGGTTGTAGGGTGACTTGTTCGAGCCCTGGTGCATAACAATGACAACTTGTGTGAGTTGTGGCACAAGAGGATGGGGCACCTGCATCACATGGCATTGCCTATTTTGAGGGAGATAGTCCTAGGTCTTCCAGAGTTTAGTATTGAGCAACATGGTGTATGCAGAGGGTGCACGCTTGGCAAGCATGCTAAGGTTGCTTTCCCAAGCAACGAGCATATGTCTAAGGGGATTCTAGACCTAGTACATTCAGGCATTTGTGGACCATTGTTAGTAGCATCAATTACAGGAAGCATTTACTATGTTTCCTTCATTGATGACGTCTCTTGCAAGACTTGGATCTACTTCCTAAAGACCAAGGATGAGGTCTTTAGCAGGTTTCAGGAGTTCAAAGCTCTAGTTGAAAACTAGATAGGGAAGAAGATCAAAGACTTGCGATCGGACAATGGGGGAGAGTATATCTCCAAGGAGTTCGAGGGTTTTTGCAAGGAGGCAGGAATTAAGAGGGCGCTGATAGTTCCTTACAACCCACAACAGAATGGGGTTGTAGAGTGGAAGAATTGATCCATCATAGGGGTTGCTAAGGCCATGATTCATAATTAGGACTTGCTGATGTTTCTTTAGGCAGAGGCATGTAACACAATAGTCTACATCCATAACTGGTGTCATCACAAGATCTTGGAGGACAAGATACTAGAGGAGGCATTCACTGGTGTGAAGCCATAAGCGAGTCATTTTTGCATTTTTGATTGTCCATTTTATATCCATGTATTGTTAGAGAAGAGGACCAAGTTGGAGCCCTCCAGTAAGAAGGGTTTATTTGTGGGTTATAGGGTCTATATTCTAGAGCAGAGGAAGATAGTAGTAAGCAGGGATGTAAAGTACGAGGAAGACTTTGCATCCAGGAAGTCTCATGAGCCTATTCTAGTGATAGAGGATGAGGGGCAAGAAGCTCTGAAGGTTGAGCTTTGGTCACCAATGTTTTCCAGAGCAGTACAACAACCTTCAAGTGAAGAGGGGGAGACAATAGCCATTTCTTCTTTTGTCAAGAGACCTCAATGGTTCACTCAGACATCGAGGGATGCTTAGGAGTATGTTGAGACTCCTAAGAGCACATTTAGAGAAAGTAGACCTCTGAAGATGTTTTCAAGATACATGGCATTGATGAGCAACATTCTAGATTCCAAGCCTTCGAGCTTTCAGGATGCAATAGACCACAACAGGTATGGCAGGATGCCATGGTGGAGGAGTACACCTCCATCTTGAAGAATGATATGCTGTAGTTGTGAGTTCTAAGTGGCTCTACAAGATCAAGTATGCTGTAGATGGCAACATTTTGAAGTTCAAAGCGAGGTTTCTGGAAAGAGGGTTCTCCAAGAGAGAGGGAGTGGACTACGAGGAGACATTTGCTTCAGTCGCCAGGTACACTTCTATTAGAGCAGTTATGTCCTTGGTTTCATTTATGGGATGGAGGATACATCAGATGGATGTGAAGACAACTTTCCTTTATGGGATCATTGAGGAAGAAGTGTACATAGAGCAACCTCAAGACTTTGAGGTAAATGGGAAGGAGTCCCATGTGTGCAGGTTTAAGAAATCTTTGTATGGACTCAAGCAGGCACCGAGAGCATGATATTCTAGGATTGATGGATATCTATAACTTATGGGCTTTGTTATCACAAAATCTAGCACTTGTGCAAAGCCTTCACAAGATGCAAAATCAATGTAACATTTGGAAGTAATTGGCACTGTCATCTAGGCAAGTACTTCCCTCGTTTTAGTGATGGATAGGGATCCAACACAAGGGAGGCTTCCCTTGCAACCTCAAGGGATCCTATAGCAAGCTAAGGGCAAGTCTATGGCCCCCTATATTGGTTGCTTGATTAGCTAAGTCAAAGGTAGGGTTAAGGTGAGTAAGTTGATAGTGTGTGTGTGAGAGGTGTTTCTAAAGTGAAATGGGAGATATACCACAATCAAGGGGTTACCCAAAGGCCACAGAACACTAACTATCAAAGAAAAACTTATGGCTGTAGCAAAACTAGAATAAGAGATGAAATACTTCAGCATATAACAGTTTTACAACAGCAGTAAGTAAATACTCCTAAATTAGCAAATGAATGAAGGAATGTGCACTAAATGGCAAGTAGAAAATTTAAGAATGAGTAACCAATGATTGTACACAAGAAAGATCATGAAACTATGTTAATTGGATGCAATATACCAAGCCCTAATGGCTGTAAAATTAATTATGACAGCAGCAACTGAATTAGACTACTAATGCAAGACGYTGAGCTAAAATGACAATGGAATGGAGATGCAATGCAATATCCTAAGCTAACMCAAGTCTTTTTGAGAGAAAGAGTCAAATTAGGGTTTTTATCACTTGCAATCAAGAGAAGACTAGTGCCGTTTTCTCTCCTTGGGCAAATGGAGTCTATGCAACAACCTTCTATGGAGGCTAAGAGCATAAGAAGATGTAAAAATCAAACCCTAGGGCTATACCATCATAGGCCTAGGGATGGAATTCAAGGAAGGAAACCCTAAGGATTATACCCTCATAAACCCTAGGTGTCATCCTACTTCTAGAGCGTCTAGCAAGAGGATCAAATGAGCTAGGTTAAACCCTAAAGTTTATACAATCATAAACCCTAGTCTTTAACCAAGAGTAGAGACAAGGTTAAGGGGATAAACAATCTTAATCCCTAACTTGGCCCTAAATCCTTTAACAAAATTTAGATGAACAAAATAAGGGAAGGGGATAAACAATCTTAATCCTTCCTTAGGGTTTCTTAATAAAATGAATCAAGGATACAAGATTACATGCAACTATTAACCATCTAATAGAGCATTTCACCAAAATATACCAAGAAAAACACTTAAACTTGGAAAGAACACTTACTAAGCCAAGTCCCTATGCATGAGGAAACCCTAGTTTCACAAATCATCTATCAAAATCAAGAAAGCATCCACAAGATCATCCTCCAAAAGGTGCGCACAAGTACTCCATATTAGAAAAGAGGAGAAGAGAGCAACAGAAAATGGTTCTCCCCAAGTGGTGAGTCATGATTTAGTCTTGAGGTACTGCTAGCTTCTTTATATGAGGAAAACCTAGCTGATCCAGATATTGAGGGCTAAGATATGGAAGGATTGAATGCCGAGAGAGGAGAAAAAACATGCAAATCTGCCATAAAATTAATCACAAGAACATTGATGAAAATCCATGAACTGAATAGACCACAAAAAAATGAGAAAGAGAAAGATTTGGAGAAGAAGGATTCCATTAAGAATAAACATTTCATGCAATGAGGCCAATTTTGGGACCTCTCCTTCCCAAACTTTCACTCTCTTCCTATTGCCTTTTTATAAGGTGTTTTTTTGATGAAGTCAATTTTGATTAGGTTTGACTCCGTCAATTACATATCTATCAAGTTCGCTTTTACATAAAAATATGAATTTATGACTTATACATCTAACTTAGACTATACGCCCTCCTAGATTCGGATCAATCCTCAACCCTTAGAAAATGATGGTCCCCATCATTTCACCCATGCTAAAAAAAAAGAAACCTCATTATGTTCATCGTACCACAATGATTACAATGTGTCGAGTACCAATGAAGAGAAGGGTTTTGTATGGTTAACCCATAACTGTGGGTTTGTGGATGACCCATAACCAGATTGGCAATAGAAGGCTTGTTGTTGATGCCGATTACAATTTATGAGGTGTTTTACACGGGTAAAAAAAATTACAATAGAATTTAATAAATCCAAAAGATAAAACTTGAAATGGAAAAAACCCTATTTTCTTGGCGGTGGACCTCTAGCTGCAATTTTGTTCATATCTTTTGATATAGATGATGAAATCAAATTCTGCTGAAGACCCATTCGAGGTATCAAAGAGAGCTTTTTATTGATATAAGATACTTTCTCTGGTGTAGCATGCAGAGTGAGAAAACTCTTCTTGAAACGCGCAACCGCATTGTTTTACAGACTTTGGTACTTCAATCAATCATATCTCACAAAGCGGGAAAAATGAAGTTCCCTAAAAAACCCATTTGAGCCAACAATGAATCCTTTAAAATGAACTATAGTATGCCCTTTGAAACACTCTGTAGAGGTCGTGGCACCTGTATATAGTTTGCAGAAGATAGCTGCCCTGTATTCCATCCATTATTGTGCTCCTATGATGGGCATATAGTTGTGGGTAAGCTAAGATGTTTCATGTAGATTTTTTAAGCTGTAAAATAGTTGCATGAGTATGCATTAACGCTGAATATGAGAGAACCTAGTGCAGAGGGCCACAAAGGATGCCGAGCATTTGTAGAGAAGCCTAGGTTGTTGTAGAGGCCATGGAACCCCTGTGGGCAGCATGGAAACCCTGGAAAATTTATGAAAATGTTGCAAACCAATGGATGTAGTGAATCCATGTAAGGATGCTCTTGTAATGGTGAACAAAGGTTCCAGGGAAGAAAAATCCTGTAATGCCTGTGAACCAACAATGATACTTACAGTGTATGGCCCAACAAATGGGCCCAACAAATGGACTCTGAGAGTGCCAAAAGGAGGTTGGAGATTGTTGCAAATATTTGAACCCGAAATATGCTTCAAACCCTAGTGCCCATGGAGTGGTAACCCGCTCAGATACCAATGATCTAGATCTTGAGGGCTAAGATCCATAAGGCTTGAATGTCAAGAGAGGAGGAGAAAAAACATGCTAATATGCCATGAAATTAATCACAAGAACATTGATGAAAATCCTTGAATTGAATACACCACAAAAAAATGAGAAGGAGAGAGATTTGGAGAAGAGGGATTCCATTAAGAATAAGCATTACAAAAATGAGGCCAATTTTTGGACCTCTCCTTCCCAACCTTTCACTCTCTTCCAATTGCCTTTTTATAAGCTGTCTTTTTGACGAAGTCAATTTTGATTAGGTTTGACTCCGTCAATTACATATCTATCTATCAAGTTACCTTTTACATAAAAATATGAATTTATGACTTATACATCCGAACTTAGACTATAATACCCCCTAATATTCGGATCACTAGTGCTATTACCACTCAAAGCCCAAAAAATACAAAATTATCCATGATACAAGTGAGATACGTTAACGCTGACCCCTCAAATAGCCTCTCATGCAAAGATACAATGAAAATATAACAAAACATCCCCTCAAAAGGTGACAAGTGTGGTGTGAAAGCCTCCAAGGCCATGACGTCATCCTCCAAAGGTGAAAAGGTGGTTCCAAAGGCCACATCCCTCCATGAAAAGGTGCAAGCAACATCAAAGGTCATGTTCGTCACCCAAGGGTCATGTCTCATCACTATCGAGTGCCAAATCATCACCAAGAAGGATCCCTCCATGCTAGGTTGGCTCAACCATCATCATAACATGACGTCATCTCCATAAATGGAATGCCCATGAGCTAGGGTGTGACATCATAGGTGAAGAAGGCTGCATGAGCTCTCCAAAGAGGCGTGACATCATCTCCAAGTGCAACGTCATCCAACCAAACCCTAATATGCTCTTGGGTGTCTTGCCCAAGGTGAGGGGCTTCGTGCCCTCTGAGTGACCATCAAGTTGTATCTGCAATATCCAAGCCCATTTGTGTTATTTTTCCTTAAAACTCAACAATATTAATTTATGTTTCAATAAATTTTATACCTAGATTTGAAGAAAAACAACAAATTCTAAATTTGATCTATAACATAAATATAACTGAGTTAAATAACTTGCAATGCACAATGGAATAAATCAGAAGCCAATCACACACATTAACACCAGAAAATTTTTCCCTAGAAACCCCAACTCCGAGGAAAACCAACAATGAGGGTTTTATTATATCAACTTCGACAAATCAGAAATAAATAAAACATTGCCAAACCTAGCAACTTCACCACAAAGAGACTTTACTTGGATCTGGATAGATTTGAGCCAAATCTCTGTATTTCGGCCTCCTCCTCTCTGATTTGCAGTCTGTGTGTACATCTTCTATATGGCTACAGATATGGCGGCTGAGTGTGCTGTAGGAACCCCATGGCCTCCACGACTTGGATCTGTTTGGATTGGGTAGGCTTCGGCCTAACCCTCTCTCCCTCTTGGATGCTATCATGGCCTCAACTCGACCCCCCAATACCTCCTCACACGGCCTCTCAATAGATCCGACCCTGATCACACTCCAGTGAAGAGACACGGCTCTATCCTCTTGGATCTGCTCACAACTTTTACAGAAGATGAAGACTGATGGTCTTCCTATCTCACTCTTGGCCTCCAAATTTTCCAAGAAACCCTCGTCAACTCTGATCTGGAGCCGAAACCCTCTTGGTGTCACTTCCAACTCAATGATCTCCTCAAGTCACCCCCCTTGCTTATAAATCTCTAGTTGAGTGATTGGATGGTGGAGATTAAATCCCCAACATGACAAATCAATGGCTACGATCTAATTTGAAACTAACTTTGACTTTTCAGATAAGATCAAAGAAGCTTCTAACAAGTGCTTAACTAATAATGATTGATTATTGTCATTTCCTAAGTTTAAACTTAGGAAAAATTTAAATGATGATTAATCAAATTAATTAAACCCATTTCCCTAAGTTAGACTTAGGAAAAATTTAAATGACTTGGAGATACATTAGTTCATGTGTCTTTGGCTTGCATGACACCTTGCTTAAACCAAGATACCTGTCCTCGTTACAATATTTCAACAATCTGCTCAATGTACAAGGCCCAAGAGGTGTGGAAAGGTGCTTGAGGGCATGCTCAGTCATCAAAAGGACTCAACGCTCTGTGTCTAGTGTGCAACTTCCTCTGGAAAATGCATAATGTCCAGGGCTATGTCACACGGTTCTGGTTTGGCAAGGGTTAGGTTCGATTCAGATTCAAATTTTTTGATCATGTTCGAATGAGGTTCGACATTAAATTCGATTATATATATTATCTTTAAAATAAAATACAGTATAAAATAATAAATTGTGTATTTATTTAATTATATAACTTAAATAAAATAATAAAATTTCAACTACATAATCTATATATATATATATATATATATAACATAATTATATGTATATATACCTATCACTAAAAGTTTTAAACTATATAAATTTATACTATATCAGTGCTAGTGAGATGGAACTTGGAAGGGCCTATTGTATAGGTTGAGTTGCACAGATTACAAGTCAGGCAAGGCTCCTTGCAGTCCAATTCACGAATTGATGCAGAGAACGACCTCATCCTTTGGTCGAGTATCAATTGAGTTGTTGTTGGATACCTTCCTTGAAACAGGGTTTAAACTTTAACTCACACATATTCAATTCACTCATACCTCAGTGTCGGCTAGTCCAACCTTTCCTGTTTGTTTTGTGAATACAAAATTACATGATCTCCATTCGAGCCACATTATTCTTATTGCTTGTTCTCTACTTTCAATGAGTGCTGAACCAGTCAAGCCCGCTCGTTGTTTACTATTTAAGAGCAAGCGATTTCCTCGAACCAGTGGAGAAAGGCGCTCGAATTGGAAACAACGTGAATTGAATCTTGGCAACCTTTCTCGAACGGAACAAATGAAAGCGAACAGGAACCGAACTTGAAGCGAATCTCAAGATTTCGTTGAGGTTTGCCAAACTTCGGACCTCAACATTCAAGTTTGGCGAACCCTGTGACTTAGGTCCAGGGTGTCACAATCAAAATGTCCTCCAAAGGACCATATCAAGTGTACCATGGTCAAACAAATCCACAGAATCAGGTAACACCAAGAATCACGAGAGACAAGAGTCATTAGAATCATACAAAGTAAGCCATCATCTAATACAAAAACCAAATAAGCATTTCACATTAGCTCAAGACTTTATGCAATTTGGCAAGTTTAGGTATGGGAGGACCATCAAAAGACTCGATTAGGTGTGCTAGTACCCAGGTAGAAAAATAGTTCTTGAGAATACCCATCAAAGTGTATATATGGTGAATGAAAACATTTTGGGGTTACTTCATGGTGACAGAGTCATTAACATGCAAGGCACTGTGCTTGGTCCATTTCCATGAGCAACTTTGAAGAGGGAGCGCTTGTTGCTTGAGATACTCTTTCCTCGACAATGTGTGTATTCCAAACCCCTTTTTTGCCTTTTGATATTCATTTTATGAATTGCAAGTCCCCTTTTCATGTTTCAAGCACTTTATTCTTTTTTCTCTTTTTCTTTACCGGGATTAAGTTCTTTTAGTTGATATGCATTCAGTGCATTAGCACTAGGGGCGATCGTCTCATAGCAAGGGGGTAGAGCTCAAGATGACCTTTGGCTTTTGATTTTGGTCATTCATTATCCCATCATTTCTTCTTTCTTTTTCTTCTTCATTTTTTCTAGCAGCTGCATCAACTTCGGCATTCTATCCCTTCTTCTCACAGGAGGATGAACCATAGGCCTTTTTGGTGTACATGTAACAACCATTACCGAAGTTTAGTACACTGTGGAAGGCCCCAAGATGGAAACTGTTAAGTATGGGGGGAAGCGTTACCCCTATCAAAGCCTCCCAATAGTACCCTGTTCCCCAAGAGTGACAACATTGGACTAGGATACAAATGATGGCCACTAAGGTGAAACAAGGCAAATCATAACTTCCAAGCTTATGATTCATTATCCGACTTCAACCCATGATCCTCACCTAGATGCTTAATGCATTAATTATGACACTTTATATGAAACAATGACTAGTGTACTTGTGCCGAACCACCATCATCCAATGAACCATGCTAATTAGGTGTGAAACTGAGTTGAATGAGGAGAGATGTGTCTTGAGGGGCTGTTGTTTGTGGAGAATACTGATCATCATCATCATTGGAATCATTGTCTTCATTGCAGGCCGTGAGACATGATATCCTCTAGTTACCCCTAGGTGAGAGGGGATAATAGGCTTCACCAAAAGCGAAGCAGAAACTTATATTACATATTTCTTGAGACCGACCTGCTCATTTTGGTGTTGTATGTAGATGACTTGTTTTTGACAGGTGCAGAGAAGCTCATTGTAGGGTGCAAAGTAGACATGGCAGTTGAGTTCAAGATGAAGGACATCGATATGATGCATTACTTCCTGGGTTTGGAGGTTTGGCAAAGACCAGGGGGAGATGTTCCTTGGGTAGGGTAAGTATGCAATTGAGATCTTGAAGAGATTTTGGATGGAGGACTGAAAACCTATGGCCACACCCATGATCACTAATCTGAAGAAGGTGACAACTTTAGATTCGCAGTTGGTGGATCCCACAATGTAGAGGCAACTGATAGGTTCCTTGATGTATTTGGTAAACACTAGGCCATATATATGTTTTGCAGTGAACATCTTGAGTCAATTCATGGTGGATCCAAGGTAGGAGCATTGGGTAGCAACAAAACATGTGCTCAAGTATTTGAGGGGCACAATGGAGTATGGTCTGAGATATCTTGGAGATGGTGAAGTTGTTGGAGAGTTGCAACTTCGGACAGTCATTCTCCATAAGGAAGTACAAGAAGACCCATCTACACCATTACAAAAGCCCCAGGAAGAAATTGAAGACCCAGGAAGAGAAGTCAGCCCCACCAGTAAAAGACATAAAATAATAAAGTAATTGAAGACCCAGAAATAAGAAGTCGGCCCCAGACTGGCGCCCAGATTAATATAAATACAGGATTGACTCATTTCATTTGGATAGGCAGACAATTCTCCTTTCTTCAATGCGCACAAGGCAGTTGCAACTACAACTATGCTATTTCGCTATATCTTGGTTTTGGTTATCTTGGAGAGTGCGCCACACTTGGAGAAGCTCTTGCTTGGTTATTCTTGGTCATATTATTGAGGCGCTAGGTCTTGGTGATGCTAACCTTGGGGAGGATCTTCTCTGTATGGTATTTTGGCTATTGATGGTGATGTACTGGTAACATCTTGGACTGAATTCTTCTATAGAAAGGTTGCTGGGTTTTCTCCCAAGGTTGGGTTTCCCAGGATAAACTCTTGTGTCTACTGTGCATGGTTAGTATTTCTAGATCTTGTTATTTCCGCTGCATTGTTATAGTTGATATTTCCAGTGTATAGTTATTCTATGATAACTGTTATATGAAAGTGAATTTTGTTATTAATCATAAGGCAATAACTATCAGATCTGAGGATCATAAAACATCAACAGAAGTGAAGATGCAAAGGTATTCTGACTCAGATTGGGTAGGCAGTGCAGTAAATAGGAAGAGCACCTTAGGGTGTTGCTTTAGCTTGGGATCAATGATGATATCTTGGTTTAGTAGGAAGCAGACTTCCATGGTACTTAGCTCAACAAAGGAAGAATACATGACAACTAGTATTGCTAGTTGTGAGGCCATTTGGATTTGCAAGTTACTTGCAGGATTATTTGATTAGGAGTTGGAACCTATAATCATTTATTGTGATAATCAGAGTTGTATCAAACTCTCTGAAAATCCAGTGTTTCATGACAAGTCTAAGCATATAGAGATTAGATATCACTTCATACAAGATAGGGTTCAGAAGGGAGCAATGAAGCTCTAGTATATTCCCACAGATTAGCAGGTAGCTGATATTTTGACCAGGCCTTTAGCAAAAGGGAAGTTTGAGGCATTTAGAGACAAACTTGAATTGGTGCATAATTCCTTCCTTGCTAAGACAAAGTGTTGAAAAATATGGCTTGGACAAGAACTTCTACACAAGTTTAATGTGAACGTGCTAGAAGTAGTTCAAGTTATTTCGAAAAGTAATTCTATTTTGTAATTCACTTAAAAAGTGAAAAGTCTTATATTTAGCTGTTGAGGCTAATAAAGTGTATTTCATGCATTTATGACTTAGGCTAGGATTAATCTCAAAAATAGATTAGGGTTTTGGTAGATTATGGTTTCAACTAAAAGTATAAAGACAGGTCAAGATAGAGGGTTTAGACATAGTTGAATAGTTGAGTGACCAGGAGAGAGAGAAGGGATTCAGGAAAGAGGCAAAGGCCGTATAGTACAGATCCGTACAGCTGTGTGGAACAATTTTGTACAATCGTATTGAAGTTCATACAATTGTATGGGCATATTCGTATAGTCGTATGGAAAGGTCGTACAGTCATACTGACAAAGCAATATAGTAGGCCATACAACTCAATTCAGGGTGATTTGTTGACTGTGCGGTTACTGTTTTTTAGCAGATTGTGGAGGTTTTCTTGTAAGTTTTTCGAAGGAATGAAAAGTTGATTTGAAGGAGAAATTACTGTGTATGTGTGAATTTGTTTTATGCTTTTTGTATTTAATTTTCTAGCTATTGTGCGATTGAATTGATTAAATTCAGCAATATATTTGTTTAATTGAGATAATAAGGACATTAGTCATCTAGGCTTGGAATTTTTACATTCTAGTGCAATGGGAGACATTGGTGAGAAAAGATGTGAAGTTTGATGAGGATGTGTGGTCCACAAGGTCACAAGTATCTCCTTTAGTGATTGAAGGAAGTGAAAAGGGTTGTTGTTCGAGAATATGATCCATGAATAAAAGAAGACTCAGATCCATATTTGGGTGAAGAGAGCCAAGGGAAGGATGCCTCCTTACCCTCTGCTTTAGCCCACCAGAAGCCAAGATGGATTACTAATGCTGAAATTTCTGCCTTCAAATGGTTTTAATGCAAAATAGAAATTTCAACTTTATCCTAGAGGTTTCTTGAATCTTAACCTTGTGAATTTTCAGCTTTAGGGCTGTTATGGAATACAAACAAAATAGCAGCCATAGTTGATAAAATTTCAGTACTTCACAACCCCAATCATCAAGGTAATTCAAGAGAAAAGATACCAAAGTGTTCTGATAAGTTTCATCCCTCTAGGGCAATCTTATCATGCATAAACCCTATCTGAAAACACTTATTTACAACATAATCGCTCGTAACTTATGCCATATCAACAAGATATATAGTGCTGGAAATTACAAACCATGAAAAATATAGATGGCTGAAAATCAAATCTGCAATTTACACAAGTATTGGACAACTAGAAATTTCATTGATATGCAAAAGATGAAGTTCATGTACATACCATGGTCTTATCACAAGGCTAATACAATCTAGCTCTCCAAAACTCTAGCTAGGGAAAACCAAGAAAACCCTAGCTCAAAAGGAGATCCAACAAACATGAATCACTTAAGAAAGCCCTCCAAGGAAAGATGTCTACTCTTCATTTCTCTTCTCCAAGTACAACCTAGGGTTTCATCTCAAAACCCTAATCTCCAAATCTTCAAGGGATGAAACCCTAACCGTAGACTTAAAGATACTCCAAGAAGATCAAGAAACCCTAGCGACTCAGAGAGAGAGAGAGATAAAGTACATAAGAAGATCCAAGAGAGAGAGGAAGACTAGTGTGCTCCTCTTTATCACATCTCTACAAAAGTATGAACAAGAATGATGAGTGAGTGAAGGATTCTCTCCTTCCTATATATATGAGAGGTAAAGGAGGCTATCAATACATATGTGGGCCAATGCCCTTACAAGCAACCTACAATAGCACATGTAGGCTCACACATGTGGTGTGCTACACTCCAATGGTACACATGTCAAGATCTAARGTGATTTTGTCCACAAGCAAGGCTCGAAATGCAAGGGCACTTCACAAGGTGTGTCCAACACTCCTACAAGCCCCCAAAGACTCCAATAATCTTCCTAAGCCTCCATATCTACTGGGTCCACTCCCCTTGCATGAACATTGTTGCAACCTAGGCGTCCCTGAGCCAACTCCACGTCTCCATGAAAGCATTCAAGCTATCCTATGTTGTTTAAGGATCAATGCCCTCCTACGGGATGCAAAACAATCCTCCTCCTAAGTAGGGGATTCCCCAAGCAACCAACCATCTCCATGTGGCCATCATGTAGAACACTACCCAAGCTATCGGGAGATCTCCGATGCCCGAGGAAAGAATACCAAGCACACATCTAGTTGAGGTCAAGCAATCACTGAGTAAGCCATCTCCAATGTTCAAATCCATCACTCCCACAACCAGTTTGATGTGCAAATTCATCACAGACTATCAAGGGGCTTAACGTACACCATCTATCCAAAATCTCATGAAGCACCCCCAAACATTGTGTAAACACTTTTGGAGTAACTCAAAAGACAACACTCCCTCTTTACAAGGAAAGTGCTTACACCAATATCTATTGACACCCTTTGCAA
>JASDQU011507266.1:25794-38353 GCA_032191745.1 Picea mariana
TACATTCATTGGAAGCACCAACTTCCTTTGTTTTCCAACTGCAACTGGAAGGAGGCTCCAACCCCCTAGTTTCTTAGGCTACAACCTGAGGGAAGCTCCAACTCCCCAATTCTCTGACTACAACCAGAAGGAGGCTACAACCTCCTATGATCTCCGGCTACAACCGGAAGGTGGCTACAACCACCTATTCTTGCCCCGTTCAACCACCCTGAAGTAGAAGTAGAATGATGGAATCACTGTCACACTATCACTGTGAGATATACCGCTGTAAACCTGTACCAATAATCCTGCACCAAACAACCTGTACCAATAAACCTGAACCACGCATCAACCTGTAATCAACCTGTACCATAAACAAGTGCATCAACCATGCACTAACCTGTACCAAACAACTTGTAATCAACCTGTACCATAAACAAGTGCATCCAACCATGTACCAAGTATGTACCAATCATGTATCAACTACTCAACAACTATGACTCATCAAAATGTACCAACATCATCAACTATACATCTCATGTATGTGCCAACTCATCAATTACTTGTCTCAACCATGTACCCAACATGTACCTCAACCAAAAGCCCTCATCAATTTCATCATCCAAATCTGATTTGTAACTCTGTAATAGACCCGGTGTATATGATCACATACCTGCAAACCTTCCTTAACTTTAACAACAAGAAACTAGCATTTTCATCAAACTTTTCTTTAGTCTCACATGAATAGTTTTGGATTAGTCAACAACCCTAACTTGAACTAATCATAACTATGTATCTCTAATGAATAAAGATCTGAAAATAGTACACAATGTTCTTCAGTGTGTTTTATGCAATTCCTCCAGGTGTCACTACTTGGAACCTCTCAGAAAAGGAGTGTTATAAAAGGAGAAAATTCAAAAACAAAAGAGCTTTTAAAATTTTCTGATTACTAGATCAGCATAAAGAATAAAACATACAAACAGATCTGAAGCAAATAAAAATTTCTGAGTTATGAAATAACTTTTAGCTTACCTCCTGAATCAATGAGAGATGTACCTGTCACAAGTGAGATGTATGCCTTTGTAAGTATGCTCAGATTTAGTTCAGGTTCATGGATCAAACCTCTTAGGGTTTGATCTCTGTCAAAGAGAACCGTGGGACAGTTTTTCCATAGATAGGAAACCCCAATGGAACAACAAAAATCCATAAGTATAACAGTAAATAACCCCAACAAAAAAAACCTTCCAATAAACAGTGATAACACAGAAGGAAATCAATCACAAGAGAACCCTCAGATCTAGACAGCAAGTAGATCAACCATAAGAGAACCCTTACACAGATTTGGACAGTAAGTGGCATACACTTCACAAGTCTAGATAGAAAAACCCTTCACTTAGCTAACAACAAACCCTCACTCAAAAACTGGACAGCAAGGAAACATCCACAAGTAAACTCTCACTTAGATCTGGACAACAAGGTGAATATCCACAAGCAAACAACCTTCCACAGATCTGGGCAGCAATGAGATCAGGACAACAAGGTGAACATCCACAAGCAAACAACCTTCCACAGATCTGGGCAGCAATGAGATCATACAAAAGAGAAAACCTTCCACAGATTTGGATAGTAATGAGATCATACACAAGAGAAAACCTTCCATAGATCTGGATAGTAATGAGATCATACACAAGAGAAAACCTTCCACAGATCTGGATAGTAATGAGATCATACTCTCTACTAGTCAAAATAGCAAACCCTCTAAAACAATAGCAAAAGCTCAGATCAGTAATAACTATACAGCAAGTGTCAAAACCTCCATAAGCAATAAGTAAACCCTCCATAGAGAAAAATAACAGAAAAGCAAGAAGAAAGACCCCACAGGGGCTTTAGTTCAACACACGACAACTAGGAGGAGAGGCCGTGGCTACAGGCTGTCAAAGATAGAGAGGCTGTGGCTCTTACACAGTCTTGGCTGTCAAGGAGAAGGGGGCTGCAACTCTTACACAGTTCTCGCTGTCAAGGAGAAGGGGGGCCGCAAATCTGTTACAGTAGATCTGGCAGTCAAAGAAAGAGGGTCCGCATGCACCTTATACACCAACAAAAACCAAGATCAATCAACATCTGAAACTGATACTCAAGAGGGAGGCCGCACCAACTAGAGAGAGTGTTCACTGAGGTAGCCGCAACAAAGAGTGTGCGGAGAGAAAGAGTGAGTGATGAATGCTAAGGGGGTAGGGTCTTATTTATACTTAGGGAGAGGGGTTAGGGTAATTAAAAATAAAATTAAATATTGACATTTAATTAATATAAATATTAATTAAATTGTCAATTAATATCAATATAAATTAAAACCCCAATCTCATAAATAAAACCCTAATCACATAAATAAAATCCCCATCATATAAAAAAATAGGGAAAGCAAACCAACAAGGGGGGTACCTGTTAAGACAAAGTCAAGGGGGGGTTACATGATGGCAAAACATGTCCACATGAATCTCATAGTGACCTATAAACTTTATCATCACTGCATAAGAGGGTACATCAACGATGTGGCCAAATCCATCTTCATAGACACTCCTAGATACATCCCAGGAGAGAGGAAGAGGATCACACATCAACATATCTTGGTATTACACCAAGATCTACCTAGTCAAGAACCAGGTTGTCCTAGAACACATATGGAGGCCCTAGAACACATCTAGGGTCTTATCCACCAAGGTACAAGACCAAGGATCAACCCATGCATTAAGCAAGGGTTCCCTGGAACACGTCTAGGGGCCCTAGACACATATAGGGACTTATTTCAACCACCAAGGAACATATCCAAGGATCAATCCAAGCACTGAGCAAGGATTCCCTGGAACACATTCAGGGGCCCTAGACACATCTAGGGACTTACTGCTTGGTCCAAGACCAAGAACCCCAGCCATCTGCTGGGGGCCCTCACAAGGGTCTTTCTGCTTGGTTCTAGACCAAGAACCCCAGTCATCTATTGGGGGCCCTCACAAGGGTCTTTTGCCATGGCTCTCATTGCTTGGTCTCATACCAAGAAACCCCAGGAGTGTGCTGGGGGCCCTAGTCCACAACTAGGGTCTTTTCCATCCTCTGGAGAATGGCTCTTGCAACTGCATTATTTTCAACAAGGAGTTATAGCAAAAATGGCATACCTTGTTGAATTCTGGCTTATTCTAGAGAGCGAACTTGTAGAGCGTGCCCCGCACAGAATATTTGTTGTATGGATCTGAAAATTTTACACAGAATACTATAGACTGTACTCTAACCAACACATTTGGTTTTACTTAATTTGGATCTGTTATAAATAAGTTATGACGTTTTCACCCGAAACACCTGTTTTAGACTAGTTTTAGGACTAGCCACAAACCCTATTTTCCACGGAGTGTAACTCCGAAACTACAACGACCCACAAGCTGAAATTCGTACCACAACTACTTGGATATGTTTTCTCAATGGCCTATCAATTTCACGGTCTGAATCATTCTAGAAAAAAAGTTATTGCGAAAATGGTGAGATGACTTGTAAATAACATACCTTAGAAAACGTCATCAAAAGAATTTATCCTCCCTTGAATTTCGGCCTTCTTTACTTCACCTTCTCTTTGAAATTCGGCTTAGATATCCTTTGGTTACCTCAGTCACCTATAGATATTCAATATGCTTAAGTGTGATGTAAAATGAGAGAACCTTGCCTCTTATTTATACTTTCATGTAGTTCCTAAAGGGGTTACCTTTTAACCATCTTAACCCACTTTCCTTATTTTACGGTTAACCAACTTCTAACCACTTGTCCAATTAGTAATTTATCCATTAACTTTATTATTTAAATAATTTATTTTGTATCCACTTTGACTTATAGTACATTCATCACTTCACTTTACCTCAAGGGGTTACCTTCTAACCATCTTAAACCACTTTCCTTATTTTAGGGCTAACCCACTTCTAACCACTTGCCAACTTAGTAATTTCTCCATTGACTTTATTATTTAAGTAAATTTTTTTGTATTCACTTTGAATTATAGTACACTCATCACTTCACTTTATTATTTGCCTTCTAAAAATCTCTTAAACCACTTTGACTACTTTGACCTTTTGGGGCTTCTAGATGACTCATGAGGGTTCTCCAACTTCACATGGCCATAACTAGAACTCTAACCATGAGGAGTTATGTGACGTTCCACATACCACTGGAAATG
This sequence comes from Picea mariana, assembly GCA_032191745.1. Lineage (NCBI taxonomy): Eukaryota > Viridiplantae > Streptophyta > Pinopsida > Pinales > Pinaceae > Picea > Picea mariana. The sequence goes on from JASDQU011507266.1 coordinate 29,984, forward strand.
GGATGACATGTACTATCCATATAGAATAGTATTACCTGCAAATATATCAAAACTCATACCGTTATCCATCAAACAAACTTGGGTCCATTGCCCAAACCTGGGTTCTCCAACTTCCTTCAAGGGTTGACATCAATGACAACCAACCTTAATCAACACCGAGGGTCCCGTGCCAATCGCAGAGAGGAACCATCGTGCTAATGATGCATCCCTCCAATCATCATCGTCTGACTGCCATGCTCAGATTGTGTCCTCCTCTCCTGGAACTCCCTATCATGGATCATACTCGGCCTAGACATCTCAGTGAAGTCATCACCTGTCAATCCATGGCTATCCTTGATGAGGGAAAAGAAAAACTCCACAACTCCTCTCACATCATCCCCATCATGATGTAGATCCATCACTACCTTGGCTCTATCGGTTGTCAATCTCATCTGAAGCAACCCATCGCCCTGAATGCACGGATCCCACCACCTCATTGGAAGTCTACTACTCCCAATGTCTACTGCTGAAAACTTTGTGCACAACTCCAATAGAATATGAGACTCCCATAGTGCACCTTGTACCCTGATCACCAAGTCCCAATGGATGGTCTCTGCCGCTACTATGAGGCTACTTGTCTCACTCAACTGACTCTGGTATTTCTCCCATGTCCTGTTGAGGGCATCAAACCACAACGAAAGATGCCTCGACAACTGTCTACAAGACTTGAGGGTGACTAATGTTTTGGTCAACCCCAAGGGCATGACCAAGATCCCTTGATGATATCTGGGAAGAGACCTGTGAGTATCCAGCTCCCTGATCCTCATCTGCTGACATCCTTGATGAAGCTCGATTATTGAGGCGTATGCTGCTCCCCGAGGCTCACTCATCCACTCTCCGATCCTCGGTAACCTCAAATCAAGGGTGTGCTTGAGGCCTCTGTCCAGAGGTCTCCTTGGCGGAAACGCTCCAAAGATCCACTGCCCACTACCGTATGCCCATGAAGACCCCTTCATACTGCCGCACACCACTGTGTCCCCTTGTACAATCTGGTGTCCTGTGCATGTTACTAAACCCAACACTATGCTAATGATGGCTGCCTGTATTCCAGAGTGTGTCCATGCTTTTCATGTACCTATCCACCCAATCCATGGACACATATGCTTCCTCGCAGGTTGGTCCAAAAGGAAGGTGCTCAACTATCTCCTGACCCTCTAATGTGCTCTCCAAAAGAAAGGGCTCATGATCCCTAAGAGCGCAATCCAAACTTTTGGAGTCATGGCTCCCCCTGAGCACTGGCTCAGAATGCTCCTCGTCTGAACTCATCACGAGAGGCTCCTCCTTCATATCATGCGTGACACTCATGCCCGCCTGTATCATGGCTGCCAAATCTGATGGAGTCTCTGCCRTAAGTGGTGAAGAGCCTACAAAGCTCAGCTGATAAMAAAGCTCCTCAACCTCTCCTGCCTTGTCCTCAACAAACTTGAGAGCAAGGTCCCTATCCATAAACCGCTGCAAGTAGTCTGACTTCAGCTGCTCTAGTGCTTCTTTTCCGATGCGCAAGTGAGCACTAGTGACTCCACCTGCCACTCCACTGTGTCTCTCCTCTATCTGAGATCTTCGCATAAAATCTTCAATGAATCTACGAGCTCCATAGGTCTTGGTCAATACCTGTGTGATTCGATCCTCGGTTACCAACAAGCGATCCTCCAAGTCACGTAGTGCTAACGGTCTCTGTCCAACCGCATCCAAATGGTCTGGACTCTCATCTGTAAGACTGCTCTCCTCCTCATCATCACCCAATGCACTCGGTGATACCATGCTATGATGGGACTAATGCGTGACATCGTCCTCCACACATAACTCCCGTGAAGAACGATCCATGTCCCTTGGCGATCTCTCAAACACCCCTCCTCCGTCATATGTGGGTACCATCATGCCCTCATCATCATTGTGGGTGTCATGAGTGGGATGGGATGCTGAATGCTCATTGTAGCTGGGTGCTAGCATACCCTCATCATCATAAGCATACTCAACGTGTATGCCATCAACCTGTCTGTCAAAGGTGTTGGTGTCATGGACCTCATAGGACACTGCTAAAGGTGCATGAGGTGCTGCTGTGTCGTCATCCTCATAGTCAACATAGGTGGGACAAGATGTTGCCCCCTCATCATTAGTACTAGTGATAGATCCCGTCAACATACTAGTGTCAACGGTTTCATCATAGACCACTGCTTGGTCCTCCTCTATGCTCACCTCTTTATCATGGCTGGATGCATGCTCCTCTACATGGGAATGTGCCTGTGCCACCAATGGATCCCTCTGCTCTTCTGCCATATCTTCCTTCAATCTTCGTCTTGTGCCATTGAATGAATCCTCATCTAGGCCTTTGGGCCAGCTTCCATACTTGATGGTGCAATAGTCTTGAAAAGACATAGCTGCACAAAACTCTTTACCCAGTACTGAATACTCTTGATAGTAAGGCATGTACTAGTTCCCACTTTATTTCAGCCGCAAGCTCCTTCTTGGTCTCCATCTTTCCAACCTCAGTATGCTGTCCTTGACCTCAGTTGACTGCTGCAGATTTCTCTTCCATTGAATACCCCTCAGGCTGACAAGATCACCCGCTCTGATACCACTGTAATGTCCCTTGGAAATATGGGAGAGTTGTTTATGCTGTTTGGTTGAAATCTTAAGACAAACATTTGGCATTACAGAATAATTATGCTAGATTTTCCTTAACATCCATTCACAAACAGAGTGCGTATGCTCAAATTAACAGCGTTCCACAAGTACTTAACCAGTGATCTAGAAATAGTGGAAATGGAGTGAGCTTTTATTGTAATTCTGAGTTCTGAGACACAAGAAATACAGGCCTCTACTGGCTGCTACAGCAGCTGAAAACATACTCTAAACACAACAATATTATTGCCAAACAGAACTTGGGAATGATCTGCTGTTTTCTGGGTTGAATTTCCACTTTAAGCCTGCTGTTCCACTTCTGAAACCCTCATCTGGTGCTGCCGCCCCACCTCAATTCTTCTTGCTGCTTGTAATGTTAAGTAGGACCCCAGCGAGCTCCTTCCTAGTCCTGTTCCAGCCCTCGGCTCTGTCAAAACTCCAACTGTAGGCTCTCCTTAACCCCGCCAGTACCTCGGCCCTGCAATTCCTGGCTGCCGTCCAGCTTCAGATCTCTGTCCAGACCCTTGTTTGCCTCATAGAAGTCCCTTGGTCTGCCTGCTGGCCTTCTTATCCTCACGGTTCCGCAATGGTGACAGATCGGTCCTCTCCAAAAGGGTTCTGCCCAACAGATAGGGGGTTCAGCCCTTTTCTAAGTGGCCAGAACTGAGTTCGGCCCCTCTCAAACTGCCCCTAAATGAGCTCAGTCTCCTCCTAAACCTCCTGCCTGCACTCCAACAAGCTTGACCTGCACAAACCCTCAAGAAATCCTCACAGCGTGCCCTCTCTTGGCTCAGAACAGCCAAGTAATGGAACCTGAAGAAGATCCGAGCAGATAATTTGGGAAGATTAATCCAAGGTTGGGCTAGGGTGAGCACAAGGCACCACTGAACCCCAACAGAACTCAAGGGTTTAACCAAACCCTCCAAAACCCTGAGGCAACAGCCTCTAAACGCAGAAACAAGATGCTCAAATCCAAAATCAGATGATGAGGAATGTGTCTCCCCTCCTCCTTATATACTTTTTGTCCTTTGCTTGTCCCCTTCTCTCTTTTTGCCACTTGGCACTTTAGGTGACTTGTTCTTTAAGTAGGGTGACATAAAGTCACTTTACCCCCTTTTTATCCTTCTTTTTATCCAATGTCACTTTAAAATTCAAACATTGCCTCCCTGGGTGGCTTTATTCAACCCTACGGCTCCCTTTCTTTGGGGCTATAGCCTACGGGGAGCCCCCTTAGACTAAGCGTATGGGGAGCTCCCTTAGACTAATACGCCCTCCCTCTAGTGAGGTGAAAAGGGAGAGGACATGACACAAATGGGACTACTGAATAGCTAATGCATAATACATTAGGGGATTGCCTAGGGATATCTGTGCTAAATACAAGAATATAAAAGCTATAGACAAAACATAAAGCATAATGTAGCATAGCTGTGAGGTAGAAAGAAGGCAATTACATTAATGCCCATAAGTGATGGAAATCAGATAGCAGGACAACTAAATACATTATGTATAGGACTCATCTATTCTTATTAGTGTTTAGAAGCTTCTGTATTTCGTCCTTATTAGGCTGGTATTTTATATGTTTTACTTTTGGCTTTGTTAAGCACTTTTTTGGGTTCTTCCTTAGGGTTATGTGGACTCTTTTTCGTAAGTCCATCTTTGTTCATAACGTTAACTACCATTGGAACAAAGGGTCTGAAAAAGGTTTTTCTTGCTATCTGTGGCTGTAACACTGGGAGTAACTAGTTCATTATAATTATTTGAAACAGGATGTTTGATGAACAAATAAATCAATGCTATGCTTTTTCCTTATTCTCTAACTATTCTCCATCAAGTTTTATTCATGTTATATCGTATTATACTAAAGCACAAAACAAGGCTAGTATGGTAGTTAGCTAAGGGAACTACTAGACATTGTTCTTCAGTTTATTGCACTAAAGTTTTATCACCTGCACATATCATAGGATCGAGCTTTAACAGGTCAGCACGCCAGTCAACAGGGAATTCAGGTCTTGCACGTTAGCCTTTTTTAGTTTGTTTTTTAATCTGGATGTAGAGTGAAGGATACTTATGAAAGTGTGTATAATCATTTAAAATGATAAAGTAGAGTATGCTGCATATAATTTGTATAATATAACACCTATGTACATACATGATTATTAAATTTGATTCACAAAAGTGGGGCTATAAATTAATGTTTAGAACTTAGATGTGCCAAGAATTTTATTTCTTTCTGTTTTGAAAGTAGAAATGTTACAATTGTTCATATTCAATTTTCTTTTTATTTTTGTGATTAAATTGTTTTCAGTAATCAAGATGATGCAAATATATTGGAATTTTTTGGCCATGTGGTTTCCTTTCTTGCAAGTAAAACGAATGTTTTGAAAGGAGTCCCTATACAAAAGAAGCTTAATACTTCTTATGTTGCTTGCTTGCAGGAAATGGTTATCGGAAAATAAGCATTTAAGATACATGTGGATTCCTTACACAGATGCAATAGTTGTAGTGCAGTGTAATCCTCTTCCCGAGGGAAAAGATCCTCCCAAGTTTACCCCTAAATATGGAAGAGATGAAGCTTTGCAGCATGCTCGAGATCTATACAAAGAGCTTCTAAGGGAACACAAGTAAGGGAGAACGTGATTATGACTTTTACTTGCTGTTTGTTGCGGAAGGAATATATACCGACATACTTTTGTATCTATTCTGTCAATTTTTGTTATTGAAGCTGTTGTTCAGTTCCAGTTATTGAATTAAAGCCAAATTTGGGAACATCTCTTTTTAGAAGAATACTGGTTTTGTTTTGGTAGTAGACCTTTACTAATAGTGGCTTGATGTATTCATTGGATGTAGGATTGAAGAAGCAAGCACAGGAAAAACCAATGATGATAAACCAAGTTCCCAAGTCTGGCCTAGCACTGAGACCGAGATGAATATTAATGAACTCTCTTTTATGGAACTTAGGGACCACCTTCTTTCATTAGATCCCTTAAATAAAGACCATGTCATCCGAGTAAACTTAGCTGAGGCTGAATACTGGAAAAAGTCTGAAGGATACACAGTTGGATGGAGTGATGAGATCTTGGGTTTTGATTGTGGTGGACAACAATGGGTTTCTGAGGTCTGTTTACCTGTTGGCACTTTAGCCAAGCCTAATTTGAAAGACCTTGACTATATGGATGAGGTTATGAAGTTGATAAAAAAGGAAAAGATACCAGCACCGGCTCCCATTGAGCAGAGATGGTCAGCTCGCAGCAGGAGCCTCATGAGCCCAGCTTCAAGCTCATTTCCAGATGCTTTGTTTTCTTGGGTAATTATCAAATTCTCTATACTTAATAACTGTCTGTGACTCTGTACTTATGTGTGTCATACGTCTAAAAATTACAAGGTGTCAATAACAGTATTTTCTCTTATTCAGCACCATACATACTGATGTGTTTCAGGCATAGTTGAAAAATTGCCTGGTTTTACCTGTACTCACAAATCTAACCTGGCTTGCTGCCCAAACTGAGTCGTTCTGAAATAGACTTGGGTTTGCCTCGTTGCCCGAGAGTGAGCTACTCACGATTTTTTCATGGTTCGGCGAGTTTAACTTGCAGGACTGACTAAATAACTTGCCTGGTGATTAAATAAAACATAAACAGCGAAAAAACATTTCTGCTACTTTTTCCCTGTTTCTTTCCCGAAGTTTTGTGGAGTTTTTTCCTAGTTGGAGGCGAACTCTTACATTCTAGCCTCTCCAATTCATTCACTGTACTAAGCTTTTCAACATTGGTTTCAGGTTTTGTTTTTTTAGTACTAAGGTGCTCGCAACTTGAAAATATATTTCATTAATGATATTTTTACTGTGTGTCAGGTTGGAATCATCATGTACATGCCAACTACAGAAACCAATCAGAGAAGAGCAATAACGACGGAATTCTTTAAGTATAGGCTTGCTGCACAAAGACAGCTATGGAATAGCTTTTCTGCATATGAACACTGGGCCAAGATTGAGGTAGGTTTTTGTTTGTAAGTCATGTACTGTGAAACCTTCATAACTCTCCAATTTCAAAAGTTTCTAGTGCAAAAACATGATATTGAACAGGACCCCTAAACATATTCATTTATGTGTGGTGATTGCTTTGTGCTTGTAGGTTCCAGATAACGAAGAAGAACTTGCTTGGCTGCATGAAAGGCTTCACAAACGATTTCCAATGGACTTGTACAATAGGGCTCGTACAGAGTTGGACCCAAATCAGATTCTTTCAAATGATCTTCTTGAAAAGTTGTTTCCCTTGTCGTTGAATAAGTCTGAACCTTGAGCAGTTTTTTTTGTTTAAGATAGGTTCTTTTGCAACATAATCCGTGCTTTGGATGCAGATATAAACTTATCATTTTCACATTAAACATTTTAAAGCTATGTTAATAATTCAAGATTTGTTTAGTTCGCTTTCTATATAGTTATATTTTTGAGGATATTCATTGTTTCACAAGGGATGCAAGTGCAACTACGAGGGTCCTGGACTCGCCCCTTGCATCCTTTAAGTCCTTTAAGTTTCGGGGACAAATGGATGCCTCAGGAATGTCCTTAGCCATCCTCGTTTTGCAGGGTACACCGTACAGCATGTTGATTCTCCCCATGTTGTAGGGATTTATCGTTGGATTTTCATCTTGACTTAATATGAAGAAAATAAATAATTTGCAGATCATTATTTTTTTATATTTTCTCCCCATGTCTTGTACCTTATGGTCCCCTTTGCCCTGCCCTGAAATTTAGGGGCTCTATCCGTCTTTGAAACTTGTACCACCTTCCCATTGTTCTCAATCTTAGCGAAACATAGGGACATTTGAAAGAATATGGCAATAAGAATTTTCCTTCACAATTTTCTTTGGCTTTTCTCTCAAAAAGCGGAGTTCTATTATAGAATTAGAATTCTAAAAGTACATTATGTAAGATTCAGAAAACATGAAGTAGAATAAGAATTGAACTAGGGAACCTCAATCGTAGCTACAAAGTTATAAATTAGATAMCAAGGAGTATCATATGAAATGAGATGGGCCATAATGACTCGAACTATAACATGTATTGAATAATGTTTACAAAWTGGGCCATGTGCCTAATTTATAAAATAGGGATTGTAACATTGAATTGTATTGAAGTTTCTTTGACAAGTAAAKAAAATATTTGAGAGAAACAAGTCCACTRTTGTGTCCTCTTACAAAAGATGACTACTTGTTGATTGCACCACTTCCATGAGGGTATGGGGCCTATTGTGGCCTTCCCATCGCCTTCCAATGTAAAAGAAAGATAAAAAGCTAATTGAAATCAACAATTTTTTTCATGGGGGCAATGTGGGAGTGCTTGAGTGCAAACCATACAACTTGTATAACACTTGGGGGTGCAACCTGGAGTGCATGAGAGCGCAATGAGGAGCACACTCCCAAAATTTCCTCATTCGGGGGCATATAATTGTAATTTGGGAGCACGCTCTTGAAAATTTTCCTAATTAAGAGCATTTTGAGAGCACGATCTTGAGAGTGCTTTTGTAGAAAGCACCGTTTTGGAGTTGGGGCAAGACCCCTAGGAGCCCTCCACAACATTGATATAGTGCATATATAGTTAAGAATTGATACCCTATCACATGTTCTCTTGTATCTCTCTCTTGCCTTTTTATTTTATTGTGTGTTCATGTCAATTTGGTACCAAAGCTTTGTTTCAATGCCCAACCTAGT
>JASDQU011507267.1:9959-22665 GCA_032191745.1 Picea mariana
CTTCAACAAGAGTGTTGTTGATCCAAACCTATATCATTATAGTGTTGATGACGAGAGACTAATTTTGATGACTTATTCAGAAATCCTTATTGTTGGGTACAAGTAATCCTTGACTTTTGAATTAGAAATGAAGAATCTAAGTATGAAGCACTACTTCTTGAGACAAGAAGTATGATAGAGGACCAATGATATTTTCCTAAGACAAGGAAAATATACAGTAAAAATATTAAAGAAGTACAAGTATGACAGAATGAAAAATCCATTGTAATGGATTGATGATGATTCAGACGAGACTAATCCACAAGATGGTTGCATCACTAGTGTATCTGGTTAACACCAGACTTGATTCATTCCATGAAATGAATGTGCTTAGTCATTTCATGAGTCAACCAAGATAGAGTCACTAGACAACAGCAAAACATGTATTAAATATATATTTGAGGCACAATTGGATATGACCTGAGAAATGCCTTCAGTGTGAACTTAAGTTTGCAGGATATGCCAACTCAGATTGAGCAGAAAGTATAGTGAACCAAAAGAACACATCTGGTTGATGTTCTACCATGAATTTTTCCATGGTTTCCTAATCCAACAGGAAACAAATAAAAAAAAAAAACTTTGTGACCTTGAGTGCATCAGAGACATAGTATATAGCAGTGATTGTGTTAATCAATGTGGCTTCACAAGCCTCTAATAGATTTACTTGACCATGAGATGGATCCTATGATGATAACTAAGAGTCGTGTATAAATATCCTTGAGAACCTAGTGTCTTCTGATGAGTCGAAACACAACGAGATGAAAAATTCTTTATATCAGAGATATGATACAGAGGAAAAAGCATACACATACAGTACCTTCCTACACATGAGTAGTTTGTAGACATCTTCACCAAGATAAATTAGTGAAGAATGCCTCCCTAGTTGAGAGGGATTATTGATGACTCCAGCCAATACAAAATTCAAAGTACATCCGTGTGAGACCTAGCATGATGAAGAATGCCTCCCTAGCTAAGAGGGAGTGTTGATGATTGCAACTATATGAGACATTCTCCAGCTTACAAACCTGTGAGATGTGGATTATTGCAGCCATGTAAAGATATTATCCAGCTTACAAACCTGAGAGAAATCCCCTAAAGAGGGCATGTGGTTCCTATCTGAGACAGAGCTAGAACGTAGAGATGACCTCCTCCATTCAGAGAGTTAAGAATAACTCTAGATGATTATCCCGTGGGAAAAAGGCGATTTGTTGAGTTAAGATGTGTCTGAGGCTGAGCACAATGTGAACGTGTGAAATCCCAAAGTGTTGGTTGCATCGTCATGAGAACAGAAATGAAGATGATGTATTAGCCTCCTATGAGCAGTAGAGTTGACGAGAAACTCCAGATGACTCTCCTGTGTGAGGCAGTGGGAAAGAAGATTTGTTGAGTGGACGTGCCTGTGGACGAGCACAGGTGAACGTGTGAAGAAGTGGTTATTCTCTGTAATGCAGTGAGCCAATGATATGGACAACCCTATGGATGTGTCCCTAGTGGATGAGAACTAGTGGGTGTATAAGATCCCTTGCTATATTGTTCAAGAGTCAGACCTGCCTATAACCCTAATTGTAATGTAAAGGGTATGGGTTGGCCCCACCTTAATGTGACTGATAATTAATGTAAAAGATAATTAATCTAGTTAATATTAACTATGTTATAAGCTAGTCAGGTCGGCCCTGTTGTTCCAATAGACACTTATGTCGACAGGTTCAGGTTAGTATAAGTAAAGGTAAATTCCCCATTGAGGAAACATATCTTTCAAGTGAGTTTGGAAATTTTAGCAAGTACACTTCCTTGGGAAAAGTGCACACCTCTCTTTGGCGCTAGTCTTCTAGGGTTTGAGCACCCTCTTGTGTGCTAGGTTTTATATTGGTGGATAAGGTATTTCTCTTGAAGAATATAGTAAAGGATTTGGTTGGGTTTTCTTCCTTTGTTGAGAAGCGTTTCCCAAGATACTCCTTGTGTTCTTATGCATGGTGCTTCTTCTTTTGATCTTGGTTGTTGCAACATTAATGGTTATGGTTAAATGCTAAAATGGAATGAAATTCATGCTTAACCTTGCTTATTGAAAAATCAACACTCTTCAGGGATCAGATGAAGACACACGCCATGATCTGCAAGTTTATGGGCATGTGGCCTACATAAAATACCCTGCGTAGCTGAATAAAATACCAATGGAAGATGAGTGGATAAGTAGACCTCCACTTGGGATTTTTTACAGTAGTCTTCATGAACTTAGAAGACAGAGATAAAATCTTTTGGGGGGGGCGCCTTTCCATGCCTCAACAGGATTGTACATGTGACCTTGGAAGGAAAAATTCTCCCCAGAAAAGGATACCTTTGAAAGCATCCCAGTCTAGCTCAGGATTTACTCCCTCCCGCTAGATTATTGGTTTTCATCCACCTTCGAATCCATAGGGAACAATATGGGGAAATATGTCAAGACGTCTGATGCAAAATTAAAAGGGAAGAATACATCCTATGCAATAATCTATATAGAGATGGATGTATCGGGGGCACTCCCGGAGGCAATCAGTCTGGAGTTCAGGGATCAGGAATGGATCCAAATCTTAGACTATGAGAAGATCTTGTTTCGATGTAGAAGGTGTCATGAACACAGGCATCTACTAAGAGAATGTCCGTTAAACAAAAAATTGGAACAGGAAAACTCAAAACAATAACACGATGAGGACGACTTTGTTAGGCCAAACTGCAAAGGTAGAGGAAATAAGAGACAAGGAAATCCCACCACAATGAGCAACCCGGAAGAAAAGAATAGAGTTGAAGGACGGGGAAATCCAAAACATGGGGAAGAGGAGGAATAGAAAAGGAAAAAAGAAAGGGAGACAAACGAACAGAAAGCAAATAAGACCACAGAGAGTCAAAACTCTCAAGAAAATCACGGGCACAACAAGAGCACGATCGAAGAAGGCGTCGGAGACACAAATACCCCAATGCAGGAGGTCGATGATGATTCAGAAATGACACCAAGCGAGATTGGAACAGAAGACCCAGACCTAAGAGATATCATGGAAAGGGAAGGGATAGACCTCCTGAATATACTGGAACAACGAAAAAATCAAGGAGTCGACAATATACCAACAAAGCAATTGGATCGCATCCAATACCTATTCCTTCTGAGGGAGGAAGCAAAAACTAGAGGAATCAAGCACATGCATGTTGAAATAAGAAATTTGGGTATCAAAATAGGAGAAGTTCAGCCACAACACTCACCAAATCATGCAAGACGGAAGAGAGGGAGGAAATAAAACAACATAGCCCTACAGGAATTAGGAGTGATTCTAATAAATTCAAGTAAGATAAAAAAATCTCTTTCCCAACTCCCCCCCACATGTTTAAATGAGTGTTATTAATTGGAACATAAGGGGCCTGAACAACCCTAGAAAACCATGAATCCTTAAAAATAGACTGAAGATGGAACAACCAGATATATGATTCATTCAAGAGACAAAATGTAATATGGACAGAATGGAAATAATAAGTAAGAAGTACTAGAATAAGTACAATTTTCTGACTATATAGAGTCAAAACACGGTGGGAGGCATACTCACCCTGTGGAACCCACAATCGGTGAATCTACTCTCTGCTGAAGCCACTAGGCACACATTATTTGTAAAAATGCAAGTGATAGGGAACACGGAGGAGGTCTTATGTACAAATGTATATGGACCCCAAGTATTGGAGGATAAAATAAGAATGCTCCTAGACCTAGAAAATCTAAAGTTGCGGAACAATAACATTCATTGGATTCTAGTTGGGGACTTCAACATTATAACTACTCTGGATGAGAAAAAAGGGGGAAACCTGAGATTGGACAGAGATGCAAAAGAGTTCACAACCTTCATTGAAAAAATGGAGCTAGTGGACATCAGGACTAGTAATGGGAAATTTACTTGGAACAACAAAAGACATTCACACCACTAGGTGGCCACGAGGCTAGACATATTTCTAGTCTCAGAATCCATCATTCTGTAGGGTTTAGCATTGGAAGGCAACATCCTTCTCTGGGGGGGATCAGACCAATGGCTGGTGTGATTGGAGGAAAAATTTCCGACAACACCAAAGAATATGCCTTTCAGATTCGATAAATTATGGATCAACCACCCAACCTTCAAGGAGAACATCAAAGCTTGGTGGCAAGAGGATATCCCGAAACAAGGGACAAAGATGTTTAGACTTCAGAAAAAACTCAATTACATAAATAAAAAACTCAGGAAGTGGAACAGAGAAGTTTTTGGAAACATCAACCAGGCAAAAAAACTAATAGAGATAAGAATGGAAGAGCTACAAGAGCAATGCATCTAAGAAGGCTACACTAAGGAGAGGAAAATAGAGGAGAACCAATTACTCCAGGATTGGGAAGCAAGATGTAAGCAAGAAGAGACCCCGTGGAGACAAAAATACAGAATTCGTTGGCTTAAGGAAGGGGAGAGAAATACCAAGTTCTTCCACATATCAACTATAGCGAGAATATCTCATAACAGAATTCTGAATATCTAGGATCAGGATGGGATAGAGAGAGAGTCCCACCGTGACATTGAAAACACTCTAGTCAAACACTTCTAGGGGATAGCCATAGAACCCAACTGGGATAGGACCGAAGCAATCTAGAGGATAGTAAGTCACATCTCTAAGTTGGTAACAGAGGAACACAATTTCAACCTTTGCAAACCCATAGCAAAGGAAGAAGTAGACCAAGTGATCCAGAAGATTCCAAATGGAAAGGCCCTAGGCCTAGATGGCTTCACAGCGGAATTTTTTAAAGCATGTTGGGATATGGTTAAGCATGATATTTATGGGATAGTGGAGGACTCCATATGCTCAACCTCAATCCTGAAGGCCCTAAATTCCACGATGATCACTTTGATCCCAAAATAAAATGAATCCAGGACTCCAGACCACCATCGACCGATAGCCTTGTGCAATGTTGTGTATAAGATAATTTCAAAAGTAATAGCTAATAGATTGAAACCACTTCTCCCAACTCTGATCTCACAGGAATAGGTGGGCTTCATGGAGGGGAGGCAGATTATGGACAACATCATACAAGCCCATGAAATAATACATACCCTGAAAAGTAAAACGAAAGTGAGAATGTTAATCCGATTGGACTTGGAAAAAGCTTATGACAAAATAAGATGGTACTCTATGGAAAAAATGTTGGAAGCTTTTGGTTTTGATCATCACTGAATTAAATGGATCATCAACCTAGTCTCTACAACGAGCTTCTCGCTTCTAGTAAATGGAGCTCCAACCAAGTCATTCTACCCCTCGAGGGGTATAAGATAAGGGGATCCTCTCTCCCCTTTCCTGTTCATTTTAATGATGGAAGGGATAAGCAGGAGCATAAAGACAACAACGACTGAAGGTGAAATCAAAGGCCTAAAACCGTTTGAAGATTTCCCAACCTCAACACACCAATAATTCTTAGACGATACCTTACTCCATGGAACCCCCACGGTCAAGGAAGCAAAGGCGTACAATTTTTTTTTAGAAGAGTTTGGAGAGGCCTCAGGGGATGAAATAAACCACTCTAAATCCATGATCTACTTATTCAATACAAATCCAACAATCCAAAGGAACCTGGCCAACATATTTGGGTTTCAACGGAAAACACTCCCAATGAAATATTCGGGAGTGCCCTTGATGGACAGGGTGTGTAGGAACATAACGTGGCAAGGAGTCATCAACAAGATGCAGGAGAGGGTTAAGAAATTGAATTATAGAAATCTAAACCTAGCAGGATGGTTAATCCTTACTAAAGTGATCCTACAAGAAATCCCGACGTATCTTACGTCGTTATTTTTGGTGCCAAAAGGAATACTACAAAAAAATAGAGAAATACAGAGAGACTTCCTATGGAGAGGAGATAAGGACAAAAATAAATGGGCCTTGGTGGCATGGGACAAAGTGTGTAGACCAAAGAATAAAGGGGGCCTCAGATTACAAGACCCATAGGTAACCAACGAGGCATACAGGGAAAATTTGTGGTGGATATGGGTAAAGGAAATCTCGGTGCCATGGGTTAAATTGTGGAAAGAAAAATACACCCCAAAGGTCAACCCCCAAGAGAGAATCAAGTTCATGGGCACAAAGGAAGGGTCAACCATCTACAATCTTTCTTGGAGGAATAAAAATTGGATACAGAGTCACATATTTTGGGAAATTAGGAATGGGAGAACAACAAGATTCTGGGAGGATGCTTGGCAACAGGAACTCGGAATGGAAAACCAAAACAGAGAGGTTATCAAGAAAGAGATGATTCGGCAAGGAAAAATTCAAATTCCATTAGTACTGGAAACAGAGGGAGGAGAACATCAGATGGAGAATTTGGGACAAAATCAACCCACAAAATAATGCTCAGGGAGACCCAATGATGAATGAGATTGAAGAGGAATTGGGGAAAAGGAAAATTGGGGTCTCGAAAGAGGAGGACCAATTAAGGTGGGGAAGTAAAAATGGAGGGGAATTCAATCTAAAAGAGGCTCGGTACTACATAACAGGACAAGACCAAGAAAACACAGAACCACACTTGGAAAGGATCTGGAAGGGCCCCCAATGGCCAAATATTAAAGTGTTTGAATGGTTAATCCTACATAAGAAGATACTAACCTGGGAGAACCTAAAAAATAGAGGATTCATTGGACCCTCACGGTGTCATCTGTGTGAGGTCCAGGAAGAATCGATGGATTATCTCCTAGACGAGTGAAACTATACAGATGAGATATGGGATTGGGTGGCCTGTATTTACCTCTAGTCAAATAGGGTAATGGGGGATATCAGAGCCACAATAAAAAACTGGAAGGAGAGGTATAGCGATAATGATGTGGTGAACCTATGTTGGGGTCTAACATCGGGGATGGTAATATGGGCAATTTAGAAAGAATTAAACAAGTGAATCTTTAAGAATGAAATCCAATCGGCCTTGAGGATAAAGGACATTATCGTAAGTCAAATAAGAGAAACAATACAGAGCCTTAACCTTAACAACTCCAAAAACCAAAACACAAGCCAAGGCTTATGAATTTTGGAATTGTTCTATCTGAAAAAGTGGAGATTTAACATACATATGGCCCAAGACCCGCAGATTCAGACATGAGTCAATACTTGGGTTCCTCCTTCGACAGGCTTCATTAAGCTGGATTTTGATGGGGTGACGAAAGGAAATCCAAGGGTGGAAGGAGCTGGTGGGGTAACAAGAGATAGCAGAGGGACCATCTTACACCTGTATGCTAGGATCATAGTCAATTCCAAAAATAATGCGGTGAAGTTTGGAGCTCTGGAACTTGGCATGGAAATTCTACGCAGAGAGGGAATGGTGAATTTCATCGTGGAAGGTGATTCGACACTGGTTTTCAACATTGCGAAGAAAATCTAGTATGGAATCAAGGTGGGAAAGGTGAAAAGGCATTGGCGTCTAGCACATTCCCTTTAAAAAATCAAGGAACACCTGCAAACCCTGAACACGATAGAGTTTATATGGATTCACAGGGCGATGAATGTGCTAGCGGATAGGCTAGCCAACAAAGGGATAAATAGAGAGGGACATGAGTTAGATGAGGTTGGGTCCAGAATCCCAAGGGGGAAACTAATATCAGACTGCATCCACTTGGTGGAACGAGATCACAGTGGTAGCTTCAGAGACGAGGGTCACATCGAGGATGACGCGGGGCTCCTCGACCCGGCGTGGGACCTAGGAGGCATATGGTAGTCACAAAACCTACTCCCAAATTATCATGTGTGAACACGATATGAAGAAAGTGGAAAAAAGAAAGGAAGTACTGAACAACAACAAGTTTAGAGGTGATAGTAAGGGAGAGAAGCCAAGTAGCAAGTCGAAAAATCATGATGATTTAAGGGGTGAGGAGATGGTGATAACCAAGGAAGGATCACTGCCCCCCAGGACAAGTACGAGACCAAGAGCATCCAGATATAGAGCAAGAAGGGACAAAAGCAAGGACCGGGGAAGATATAGTAACATAATGGCATGCCCATCCAATAAAGAAGGTCGAGCTCACCACCTCGCGCTAAGATTAGTAGGAGGTACAAGCCCTCAGAAGAGGGAACGTTATAAGAAGAAGAGTTGCAGACAAGGCTACAACCAGAAAGTGTCATATGGTAGTGAAAATTATAGTCTCAAGAGCAGGCTATTTAAGGAGAGATGTGGAGTGAGGTACCGGGAGAAAGGGAAAAGTAGAGAACCAGGTAGGCATAGAGACATGACGCGCTTGAAACATACCAAGAGAAAGAGAAGCGTCAAGGGGAAGGATATCCCGGAAAGCTCGAGGTGTTTGACTAGAATTAAGCAGGTTGTGAGCGAGGCAGAGAACACATTCCATATGATGGTATCACCAAAAAGGAAGGTAAAAATCAATAAGTGGGAGGAAGAAATCAAGGAGGAGCAGAGCGGTAAAGAGTGGGGGGAGATTGTGCATGAGGTAGACTGGATAATAGATCTGGGGGCTACCCGTCCCAGGGAGACCCTCTACCATAGAACGGTGGAGACGACATGGTTTACCAAAATTTTGATAGGGAAAGTAAAGTCTGATCGGGAGGAGGCACACCAGGAAGACCACCGAGAGATTAAAACTATGCTAGACAAAATTCATCGTCGTATCAACGGGCTGTAAACTATTGTCAATCTGTTAATGGAGGTTGAAAAGGACCAGAAAGTAAACAAGAGTGGTTGGTTGTGCAATTCCATTTGTACCTGAGATATGTCCACCATATGGATATAACACATGTGGATGGCCAAGGAGGATCGACCCAAATTAGAAGAACCAGAACAGTCTCCCCAAAGGAGGACAACAAAGGCCAAACTTGTGGGGTAAAGGACCACTCCTAGGTGTTGTAGTATTTTGTCTGCAATGTCTTTTGTCTTTAATGGCAGTCATGCCCAGGAAGTAGTAGGGTGTAGTATAAATTGTAACAAACTTTGGTAGTAGCAGTTGAGTAGTTAGTTAGCTCTATATTTTTTGGCTGTGCTTCTCATACTTTAAAAAGGGAGGTTTGGTCTGGTTTCCAAGTTTGGAAGACCAGTTACCTCTAGGATTTTTATTAAAAACCAGCCCTTAATGGTCCCCTGGTCTGGTTTCCTTTAGGCAGACCAAGATCCCCATTTTGTATCATATTTTCTGCAGTAATATAGCATTCTACTCTGATTTACAAAAAATATATATATTAAGGGTTTAATAATGTTAGTTTTAAGTATTTAATAATACTATTTTTCGGGTATAATCTATATCACTAATTATATTAGTAATAATAAATAATAATCCTATTATTATTATTATTTAGGGTATAAAGTATATCACTAATTATATTGGTATTAATAAAGAAAAAATATTAATAATTTTAATAAAATAAGTATTAATGTTTAGGGTATAATAATGTTAGTTTCAGTAATAGAGTTATTAACTTATTTAGAATGTAGGGTGAGTGAAAGTTAATGATGGTCTCTCATGACCGATTAGTGGCAATGAAAACCTGGAAAAACAACAATCTATTAACTTGGAGGGATTATTCAAGGTAATTTTACAATGAATTTGAACATGGTGTAAGAAGATGAACTTAGGAAATTGAATTAGCTTTCCAAATATACACTTTTATTCATAGACATTGTTTTTGTTTTTTTGTAAATAAAAGTGGATCCTTATATTAATGCCAACTATAAGCTTACCAAAAAACTTGCAGCCTAACTACGTACACATAGATGCATGCAACTGAAGGTGACAAGATTACATTGTTCTTCATGATTTTCCCAAAGTCCAAATCCCTGAAACCTTTGGATCAGATCAATGGTCCACGATGGCCCACAGCCAATGGCTGAGATCTTCTTCATGATTTCACACTTCGCGTTGTTAGAAGATTATCTTGCTCTCCTTTTATGAAACCCAAACCCTTGAACTTGCATCAGATCAATTTCGGGACTTCGCGTTTTGGGATAATGAAGGATTGAGTGTTCTACTTGTTACGATACCCAAACTTGCGAGTCGTTCGGGACCAAATCAACGGTTCAGGTCTCCTCATTCTCCAATGCTCCAGATCCTCTCTTGCATTTCATGACTTCGTGACTTTGGAAAACAACGCCCTCCATGCTTCAGATTCCCGATTGTCGAGTTCCCGAAATCTTCTTGTGTCAGATCAATGGGACCAGATCGGCAGTCCAGATCTCCTCATGCTCCAACGGTCCAGGTCCTCTCTCGTGTTTCATGATTTTGTGGCTTTGGAAAGCAGCTTCCTCCGTTCTCCAAACTCCTGATTTTCGAGTTCCCGAAATCATCTATCGGTTGTTGATATTTTGTGTTGACGCTTACGATCGCCCTCTCTCCTGAGCTTCTGATCATTTATGACTTGGAAGAATTTCTAAGTAATCAAAGGCGACAACCCGTCCGGGTTAGGGTTTTCCATCTAGGCAAGCTACTTGCATTGGAGCCAGAGGGGTGAGCTTTGGGACTGCCTGGATTCATGGAGAATGATCTGTTGCATGGAGTCAACCCCTGCATTGGCTAGTTTTTCCACAACTTTGTTTTCACTTCACCGAATGTGTGAGGGGGTTAGAGTTAGAGAGGGTATGAGAAGTGCCTGGAAGCTGTAAAGAGGGCCAAGGAGGCGCCAACTGGGAGTGATTTTCCCTAGATCTCTTCCATTCAAGATTTTTTTTGCCAATTCTATTATGATTTTGGAGTCTCCTTCAATGATCAGACAGGTGACGTTTTGATCTAGAGCCATTTGCACTCCTCTGATAAGACCCCAATTTTTTGTTGAATTGTTGGTGTCGCATCCGAGATTTTCTGCAATGAGGCTTTGAATTTGGCCCAAGTTGTTTCTTATGGCTGCTCCATAGCCTGAGTGTCCTGGATTTCCTTTTGATGCACCATCAAGTAGAGTGTGAAAACGAGGAGTCCCAAGATTTGAGGAGTGAGATCTCACCTGGGTCAGTGGGGAAGTCTTCCTTGGTCCATAATTGTAGCTGGAGAGTTTACTGGAGATGAAAGAGGATTGTATTCCAGAGGAGGGTGGGAGGAAAGGGTTGGGAATGAAAGATTCTTATGTTCCTCTCTTTCCGTAGTTGCCAAACTATGAATCCTAGTAAGAGTTGCCAGGTTTTGTTCAGGATGGGAATTTTTAAGGAACCAGAGCCCCAATCTATGATGGTGCTTTTAACTTGTTTGGTTCTTCTCATGAGCTGAGTGGCCCGGTTCCAGATGTTCTCACTGAGTGTACAGTTGTTTAGGAGGTGCTCCATGGTTTCTGCCTGGAGGTGGCAGAGATGGAAAATCAAGGGGTCAATGAAACCTCATCTTTGAAGATTTTCCCAAGTTAAGATCTTGTTCTAAAGTAGAAGCCAAAGGAATGTAGAAATTTTGGGCCAGAGTTTTGATTTCCATATTGTTGTCCAGATGCTATCTTTTTGAAGATTATGGAATTTTTCCTAAAGAGTGTATCCCTCCTTGACAGTGAAGCTTCCATGAGGTGTGTATCCCCATCTGAGAATGTCTTGGTCTATGCTTTTCTGGATTCACCTTTGGGATGTTTCTTGTTTTCAGTGTTGCAGGTCATAGTCCATTATTCATAGACATTGTGAATAACTAGGTCAAATTTGATTTTTTCTAACAATGGTATCTTATTTTTCCAACAAAATATAAGGTATATGTTTTTGTTTGTGCAGGTTTTGAGTGTCTTAATGATGAAATTTCGTTCCAAAAACTTGTATACTTGTAGAGAACCCGTTTTTCTTGTGCCGTGTATTTTTTGGAAATTTTTAATATTAATTTATATTTTTTTTAAATGATCAAAGTCAACATATGCCTTAAATTACAACGTCTTTTGTTCGTGCAGGCTAAAAGGGTCTTAACATGATCAAAACAAATTTATTTATTTTAGATCGTAGGTATCAGTCTCCTCTAGTGCCTCATATAACTCATTTGAGAAATGGTTAAGCCGGGAAAAAGTTATAGTAGAAATAATAGAGGTATGTGTCTTAGGATTTTGATATATGTGAAGACAAAAATAGATTAAAAATAGTAAACAATAATAATTTTAAAAAAAATCATATATTTGAAATCTTCATAGTCAACTCTATCTATGTCTATAATTTCGTCAACAACTAAATTGTTTATCCTATAGAAAAATAACATCAAAGATAGAGATATAGAGGGGTCTTTACAAAAATGGAGCTTTTTATGAATTTGCAAACCAAACCACTAGGTTTGTCATCCCAAACCTAATTTCAAACCAACCAAGTCATCATAAACCTTATCAATCCGGTCCAAAAAAATTGAATTCAAACAAGTGTGCATGTGCTCTAGGAACGTGTGTGCACTCCTAAAAAGCATTTCCTTCCTTATTTATATTTGTCCTCCCTCTTCTACATCTACTACCCCCCCCCCCTTCTCTATCTCACTCTCACTCTCCCTCTCTACCACCCCTGTCTATCTCCCTCTCTCTCCCTCACACCTATACATGGTAAGACCTAGACATGGCAAGATTTAGACATCACAAGGCATGGAAAGACCTAGAGCTAGACATTACCTTGACATGCTTAGAATCTCATGCCCACTCCCTCTCTATCCCCCCCTCTTCTACTCTCCCTCTCTCTCTCACTCTGTCGCTTTGTCCCTCAATCCCCTCTCTCTTACACCTCTAT
>JASDQU011507268.1:1931-18404 GCA_032191745.1 Picea mariana
CTAGGAAGGTCACACCCCTTCCTTCACCACTCAATGGGAGATCATTTAGTGAGTGTCATCAATTTATATTATAAACTTCCCTCGCCAGTCTTGTTAAGCAGGGCACTCCTTAATAAAATTTAATATGTCAGTTTGTGTCGGCTAGTTGCATTGTAAACAACCCTCACCAGTCTTGTTGAGCACAACGCTCCATAATAAAGAAAAAAATTATATTGTAACATCTAATAATGCAAAGGAGAAATTCACCTTGCATCATAAAGGTCACCCCTTTCTACTGAATGAATTTGATGTTCTTCTTATATTCTAATCTCATCTGCTACATTGTATTCTTTGTGTTTCTTTTTTGTTTCCAGCATTGTTTCTTTGTTGTTTGCAAGTACGTTTGTGTTGTTGTGCGCATCCCATATCTATAGTGCATATCAATTGGTGTCATAGCATGGTTCTCAACATACTTATGTTCATGATCAGTAATTAAACGGAAGGACGTACACCAGTTTTGAACACACAAAAAAAATTGTGGTAGCAGATTTTCCAAACTCACAACTGTGCTCAGAGTTGCAGTACACCTATCTCAGGGGTTTTTCTTAGAGAACTCTCTTCACAAGGGATCTGGACACCCTTCTCAGGGTCTTCAGTGCACCCTCTTCACAATTTCTAGCACACCCTCTTCAGTGTTCCCTCTCCATATTTTTCTACGTGCCTAACCTCCGAGAGCACCTAGTAGTGGATGAAAAACATGTCACCATGTAAGGATCCCTTCATAGAGGAATCTATGTCCAATGTATTTGCAACAATTCAATATTTAGCTCTATATCTACATGAATTACTTCGTATGAAACAATGTCGAGCTCCAACACCAATGCAACTCGATACACACTTCCAATTGCCCAATTTTTCGGGCCAAATGAATGGCGAGACTGTAGATTCTCGACTTCACAGTCTAACCACCTACTTCAAGACATGTCGTGAGATGATCGAAGACATAAAACTTCAGATCACAAGCCTGAAGTTGGAAGGAATTGCGTAGGCTTGGTGGGATACCCAGTTAGAGAATTATTCATTAATCATAGACATTGGTGAACCAACAGATACAATGCCCACCAACATAACATCATTGTATGACTTTTTCCAGGCACTCAGAGACCGCTTTTATCCCCTAGGATATCAACAGAACCTCCTATCCAAATGGTTGCATCTCTGACAACTCGCCAATCATTTTGTACAGGGATGCATCGATGTCTTCTGGAAGTTGCACATCTAGATACACATTTACGGTTTATTAATGTTGTTTCGTCGTGAACTTGATTTGTTTGAGTCTCCTTCCTTGGACAAGGCATTTCTTCGAGCCTTGGTTGTGGAATGTAAAGTGGCTCCTTGAATATCTCTCCTTAAGCAAGCCCTGGTCCTTTTAATGTAATCACATCTCATACTACTCCACCGATGGGTTCCCATGCCTCGCCCTCCTCATCCCATACTGCGCCCTGGTGTACCTTTCATAAGACCAATTCCTATACTTCTATTGACCATCAATAACTTAAGACTCATGCACCAACAAAAAATTATTTTCATAATCCGCTCAGCCATATGACTCCTCTCTGATTTTAATGACAACTAATGAACTCAACATCTCTAATGTACCCATGTTTACACATAATTGTCAGATTAAACATGAGTTGGCTACTCTTATCTTAGACAACGAAAGCCAATATAACCTTGTTTCCTAGGACTTAGTCCAATGGCTTCAACTCCCCACCACTATGCATCTAGCCCCATATCAGCTAGGTTGGGTACAAAAGGGAGGTCCTCATCTTATTGTCTCCCAATGTTGTGCAATAACATTTGTTTTTGTACCTTTCTGAGATACAGTGACATGTGATGTCTCCCCCTTAGACTATGTATATTTATTACTTGTCCTTCCCTACCAGAAGGCTCGACACGTTGTGTAGCATGTGAAAACCCATAAATACCACCTACAAAATGAGGGACGTGTAATACCCCAATTTTGAGTCCCCATATTAAATAATTTAATTGTTATTTGACGAAAGTCTAGAGTGCCCAAACAATTAAAAGAGGTTGGAGTGCCTAGGAAATGTAATGCTTTGATCATCATTAATAATAAAATACATTATTGGTTTCTAGATGGAAAAGGAAAATATTTATAGAGGGATATGATTCGAGAGAGAGGGGGTTTGGAGGGGAGCTAAATCATTTTATCATAATTGTTTTAATGGAGAGAAGTGGTTGTTGGAAGATCGATTTTGATTGATGTCAACCATGACAATAGTATACAGAAGAACGTACAGGAGGAAGGAAAATATCAAGAGAAATAGCATTGTAGAGATCGCGCAAAAGCTAGAGTGTTATGTAGACACAGATCCTTTGTACAAGATCATAGAATCATGATCATTCCCTTTTGAATGTCGGGAGCAATCACAACCATTGAACCAAGAGAAATATGGATCATTGGATTGAGGAGCTAGATCAACGAGGATTGTCAGATCTCATCTTAAAATCAAAATCAATATCAACCATCGGATTGTGGAGATCATCATCAGTCATTGGATAAAGTAGTGGAAGGATAGAGTAAGTTTTGGGACTCTGAAACTTTGCCACTTCGACGATTATTGGAGACAAGGCAAAGGCATGAAATCGTGAAGTCACAAAATCCCACCAGTCATCTTATCTGATAGGTAGATCAGTTGAAATCCCAATCGTTGATCATGGTCATCTGGTGTTGACCCTCTAGGGGAATTGAACAACCTTGAAGATGTAATATCCCGGAGTCCTAGAGTGTCAAAGCCCCAAAACCCCACCAAATTGTTAGATTGAGGGAACAACTTCAAGAGAATTCTAGTTGTCAGATATAACATTAACTGGAAGGATAGAGTAAGCGGGAGGTGTTAACCGACAATAAGCAGTCATCGATGCTTTATTACCACTTTGGCAGGTATAACTCCAGGGGAGTTGAAACAAACTTAGAGTTGTAATATCCTAGAGTCTTGGAGTACTGAAGTCTTGGAGTGTTGGAGTAATGAAATCATGTAGACCGTCGATCTAAGATCCCTTCGAGACCTTTCTCAACCATTTGATCAAGTAGTCTAGAGAAATGATCTAGAAGGGGGACATGTGGTAAAAGAAAAATATGACATGTGACCCAATCAACTGGTGACAAGTGTTAAGGCCCATTTGGCACATAAGGTCTGTGAAATTCATGAATCAAGGTGACATGTGGCACACATACCATGGGTCCATGTTAACCTAGTTGATGTCAGCATGCCATGTCACCCCAGGATTACTACCTCCAGGGATGTCTAGCTTCTTCTATCAGCATAAATTCTCGAATTGTCAAAATCATGAAACAACGTTGGTCGTTGATCTAATATTCTCTAGATTCTTTCTCAACAATATGATCGAGTACAGCAGAAGGATAGAGCAAGAAGTACTATCAACCGGCAACAATCGGTCGCCTACAACTTATGACCAATTCGGTAGGTCAAACTCTAGGAGTAAAAGAGTTTAAATTGGCTAGAAATTCTAAAGTCTGGAGGACTTGGTTCTAGCATTGATTGCGTGATAAGATAAAGGGGTTGATAAGGAGAAAAAAGGGCCTAAAAGTAAAGCCTGCAAACATTTTTGATTGAGGTCATGTGTAGAAGAATAAGGGGAAAATAAAGGTTCTAGGAGCAGTTCTTAAGTAGATAAGCCTGTGGTTTTGCACCCGTGGTCATTTGGAAAAGTGAGTTGAAGAAAACACCTTTGCAGAAATTTGATTTCTGTAACAGTTTGAAGGGCTTATGGAGTAATTTGACAAGATTGACACCCAACCATTCCAATTTGACAAGATTAACACCCAACCATTCCATTGCTGCTACAAGATTGTTTGCACATGAAAGGATAAATAACTTACAAAGGATTTGAAGTCCTTTAAGTTAAAATCAAACTATTAAAATTCAACAATATTGTTAAAATTAAATGAAAGGTACAATGGTTCATTGTCAAAAGACACAATGGTTCAATCTTATACCCATTGAAATACTATATAAACCAGAAATTGTGGTGGAAATAAAGTGTCTATGTGGTCTACATCCGAAGATAAAAAACAAAAACATAGTTCAAGATAGAATGTTGAAGACACTCATGAAGTGAGGGTGGAAGGGAGGAGCTCAGGAGGATTACAATCCTCTACTGGTTGAACCTTGTAAAACAAGGGAGTTGGTGCTTGAAAAAAAGGGAGTTGGTGCTTCCTCAAGTTGGTGCTTGAAAACATGGAGTTGGTGCTTCCTAGAGTTGGTGCTCTGAAACAGGGGATTGGTGTCTCCTTGAGTTGGTGCTCAGAAAAGGAGATATTTAATTTGTATTCAATTTGTATTCAGTATGTTCTTGTTGATCAATTGTTGTTATTAATAATTAATTATTATTTAAAATATTGAAAAAGAAGCAATATTGATTCACCCCCCTCTTAGTATTGGCCAACATTCCAACAATTGGTATCAAAGCAAGTGCCTTCACCATAGTTTAACCACTGGAAGGTAGATTCTGAAAAGAACAAATGGATCAGCAAGAATGAATGTCCTCCAACAAAGCATCGTTGTTTAAAGGAAATGATTATGCTTTCTAGAGTATAAGAATGAAAAGCTATCTGATGGCCCTTGGTTGTGATGATTGGAAATCTGTTGAAAATGCTTATACTACTCCATATACCCCACTTATTGATATTGTTGCAAAGAAGCTCTGTAATGACAATTCAAGAGTCGTTAATGCAATTCTTGGAGGATTAGCAAATCCTATATTTGTGAAAGTGATGCACTGTAAATCAACAAACGAAATTTGGGACAAAATGAAGATCATCTATGAAGGAGATGGAAAGGTCAAGAAAGCTAAACTTCAAACACTCAGAGCACAGTTTTAAAATCTAAAAATGAAGGAAGATGAAAATATAGCAGAATATCTACATAAAGTAGACGAAGTTGTCAATTTAATCAAAGCATTAGGAGAAAACATAGAAGACAAATTCATTTTAAGAAAGTAATGAGAATATTGACTATGAGATATGATGCCAAGGTCTCCACCCTAGAATATAGAGAAAGCCTAGACAAGCTCACAATGGATGAACTCCATGGGATTTTCCTTGGGATTCTCACAGCTTATGAGATGAGAACAAGACAAGAAAATCCATCTAAAGGGGAAACAACTTTCAAGGCATCAAAAGCAAAGAAGAATCAGAAGCATATGTCTAATGAAGATCAGTCAGAGATATTTGATGAAGAAGTAGTGAACTTCATGAAGAAACTCAAGAAAGGAACTGGTAAATACAAGGGAAAGTTCCCTATAAAATACTTTAACTGTGGAAAGGTTGAACATTTTTCTTCCAAATGTCCCTATCCAAAACAAGAAGAAAGTGATGATAAAAGAAATTTCAAAGACCATAAAAAGGATAAATCCCAATACTAAAAGAAATTTTACAACAAAAAGAAGAAGACCTTTTACACCAAAGAGGAGAACAGTTCATCTTAAGAAAGTGAAGATGAAGATTCATAACATATATTTATGGGTATAGAAACCCAAGATAATTATTTTGAGATTGAGAAAAACTATGAGGTTGAAGGAAAAGTAGACCTAGAAGCATAACTAATCAGTGCTCTGGAAGAACTTAGAAAGTATTAAAAGAAGAACAAGTTATTGAGGGGACAGTTGCTAGAATTTGAAGAAGCACAACAATTGAAAGAAAAATGAAGTGTCATATTTGGAGATAATGTATCGGCCATAATACTTGGTAAAGGCATAGACACTTTGGGAAACAAGAAAAATAAAGCAGAAAATGTGCTACTAGTTGAAAATCTAAAGCCTAATCTTCTCAGTGTAAGCCAAACTTGTGATCAAGGACATATACTCATTTTTTACTCCTAGAAATGTGAAATCAAGAAGGAAGGATCAGGAAAATTGGCAGTTATTGCACCATGAACATTAATTAATATATATATATATATATATATATATATATATTGAAGAAGAATAAGAATGCTACATGAGTCAAGTAGATGAAAGTTGGTTGTGGCACAAAAGAATGGGACACTTGAGCTTTGACAATCTGATCAAATCTAGTAAAAAGGAAGCATTGAAGGACATGCCAAAGGTTATAAAACCTCTAGACCATGTTTGTAAGTATTTCCAACTTGGGAAGCATAAAAGAGTTAGATTCAAGACAAAAGAATACTCTACATCAAGACCTTTGGAGCTTGTTCACACTGACCTTTGTGGACCTACTAGGATTAGAAGTATACAAGGAGAACATTACTTCATGTTGATTATAGATGACTATACAAGGATGACCCGGGTATACTTCCTCAAAGAAAAATCAGATGCATTTGAAAATTTTAAGGCATACAAAGCTTATGTGGAAAATGAGACAGATCTCAAGATAAAAGGTTTGAGATCAAACAATGGAGGGGAATTTACCTCTAAATAATTCAATAAGTTTTGTGAAGATCATGGAATCAAGAGAAAATTTTTAGCTCCAAGAACTCCTCAACATAATGGAGTTGTTGAAAGAAAAAACAGAACTATTCAAGAGGATGCAAGAACAATGTTGAATGAAGCCAAAATTCCAGATAAGTTTTGGAGAAATGCAATTTATACATTAGTTCACATAATCAATCGAGCACAACTTAAATATAACCATGATAAAACATCTTCTGAATTATGGTTTGGAAAACCAACATCCGTGAAATACGTCAGAGCCTTTGGGAGCAAATGTTACATCAAAAGAGAGGATGAGAACCAAGGAAAATTCAATTCCAAATCAGATGAGGGGATATTTCTTGGTTACTCACCCAACAAAAAGGCTTACAAATACTATAATCTACTATTTCACAAGATAGTGGAAAGTGCAAATGTAAAAGTAGATGCTCTAAAATTGAGTAAAATCAAATCTCAAGATAAATAAAAAAATTGATGAATGGAGAAGAACTAGTGATGATGAAGAGGATGGTGAAGCACGAAATGAAGGAGATGTTGAAGAACTACAAGATAATGAACCACAAACTGATGAAGAAAAGGATGGGGAATAAACACCCTTTCCAAAAGCTCCATAAAAAAAGAATTCAAAAGAATCACCCTGAAAGCTAAATCATAGGGGATAAAAGTGCAGGAGTAGAAACTAGAAGAAAACTTACATTTGAATCAGAACATGCAATGCTTTCTCTGGTAGAACCCAAATCATTTCCAAGAGCCAGCAAGAGTGAAGATTGGATAAAAGCAATGAATGATGAACTTGATCAAATTGAGAAAAATTAGGAACTTGTCCCAAGACCTAAAGATAAAAATGTGGTAGGAACCAAATGGATTTTCAAGAATAAGCTTAATAAAAAAGGACAAATCATAAAAAATAAATCTGTATTAGTATGCAAGTGATATGCTCAAGTTGAAGGAATTGATTTTGAAGAAACTTTTGCCCCAGTATCAAACTTCAAGATATTAGAATGTTCTTGGAATTTACATGTTTAAAAACTTTAAAGTACATCAAATGGATGTCAAATCAACATGCTTAAATGGAAACCTAGAAGAAGAAGTTTATATAGAACAACCTGAAGGGTTCATGTTATCAGACAATCCATATTATGTATGTAAACTAAAAAAGACTCGGTATGGTCTTAAACAAGCTCCAGAGCATGGTTCTCAAGGCTTGATAATTATCCACAACAACAAGGATACAAGAGAGGGACTACTGACATCAATCTATGTATCAAAATTGAAGAAAAAAATATGATTTGTGTTGTGGTATATGTAGATGATATCATTTTTGGAAGTAATTTGACTATATTGAGCAAAGGATTTGCTACATAAATGCAAAAAGAATTTGAGATGTCTATGATAGGTGAATGACATTTTTCTTGGGTTTACAAGTTTCACAATCGGACAAACGCATATTCATATCCCAGACTAAATACATTAAAGAAATGTTGAAGAAATTCCAAATGGAAGATTACAAACGAATGAGAACTCTTATGATCACATGATGCAAACTAAGTAAATATTATGAATCATTAGAAGTAGACCAAACCATGTATAGATCATTGATTGGTAGTCTATTATATGCAACATAAACAAGACCAGATATCATGCAAATTGTAGGGGTAGTGGGAAGATTTCAATGTGCACCTAAAGAGAATCATATGAAGGAATTCAAAAGGATTTTCAGATATCTAAAAGGCACCCTGGATTTTGGATTATGGTATTCAAAAGGAGAAGACTTCACCTTAACAATATATACTGATGCAGATTGGGCAGGTAGTCTAGATGACAGAAAGAGCACTACTAGAGGAGAATTCTTCCTAGGAAAGTGTATAGTATCATGGCTAAGTAAGAAGTAAACATATATATCACTGTCAACAACAGAAGCTGAATATATTGTTGCTGCTACCTATTGCACTCAAGTAATTTGGATGAAACAAACCCTAGAAGACCTACAAGTAAAGTATGATCATCCCATTCTTCTTAATTGTGACAATTCTAGTGCTACAAACCTCGCTAAGAATCTTGTTATGCATTCTAAAACAAAACATATCCCAATTAAATACCATTTTTTGAGAGATCAGGTTTCTCAAAAAATAGTCAAAGTGGAATATGTTGATACTAAAGAGCAAATTATAGACATATTCACAAAACCTCTACCAAGAAGTGCTTTTGAAAATATTCAACATAAATCGGGAATAGTTCCCATACCTCATTAAAACTGCAAAAGCTTCATTAGATAGGGGGAGCATATGCACATGGGGAGCATCATCTCAAGGAGAGAAAAGGAAGATCCCTTCTATCATTGATGTCAAAGGGAGAGGATATGCAATAAAACAAGCAGGTAAAACAAAAAAGGGGGGATAATATTCCGAAGAAAGGTTTTACTAAGTTTCCATCAATGTCAAAGGGGGAGATTGTTGGAACTTTGATTATCATTGATGTCAACCATGGAAATAGTATACAAAATAACATGCAGAAGGAAAGAAAATCTTAGGAGAAATCGCGTTGCATAGATCATGCAGAAGCCAGAGTATTATGCAAACAGAGATCCTTTGTAGAGGATCGTGGAATCGTGAGAGTTCCATTTTGAATGCCAAGAGAAATCACAACCATTGAACCAAGAGAAATATGGATCATTGGATAGACGAGATAGATCAATGAGGATCATCAGATCTCATATTAAAATCAAAATAAATCTCAACATTAGATCGTGCAGATCATCGTCAGTCGTTGGAACAAGTAGTGGAAGGATAACGTAAGTTTCAGGACTCTGAAACTTTGCCACTCTGACGATTATTGGAGACAAGGTAGAGCCACGAAATCGCGAAGTCGTGAAATCTGGCCAGTCATTCGATATGATAGGTAGATTGGTGGAAATCCCAATCGTTGATCATGGTCATCGGACATTGACTCTCCAAGGGAGTTTAACAACCTTGAAGATGTAATATATCGGAGTCTGGAAGTGTTGAAGCCCCGAAATCCCACCAAACTGTTAGATCAAGGGAAGAACTTCAAGAGTAATGCTAGCCATCGGATCTAGCATTAATTGGAAGGATAGAGTAAGCGAGAGGTGTTAATTGACATTAATCCCTCATCGACACTTTATGACCACTTCGACAGGTATAACTCTAGGGGATTTGAAACAACTTTAGATTTGTAATATCCCGGAGTCCTAGAGTATTGAAGTCCTACAGTGTCGGAGTAACGAAATCATGCAGACTGTCGATCTAAGATCCCTTCAAGACCTTTCTCAAATATTTGATCAAGAATTCTAGAGAAATGATCCAGGAGGGGGACATGTGGTAGAAGCCAAAGATGAAGCGTGGCCCAATCAATTGGTGACAAGTGTCAAGGCCTATTTGGCACATAAGGTCTGTGAAAGTAATGAATAAAAGTGACACATGGCACACATAACATGGGTCCACGTCAAACTATGTGACATCATAATGCCACTTCACTCTGGGATTACTGCCTCTGGGGACATCCAACTTCTCCTACTAGCATAAATGCCTGAAGTGCCAAAGGTCGAAATCATGAAACAACGTTGGTCGTTGATATAAGATTCTATGGAATATTTCTTGACCGTTTGATCGAGTACAGTGGAAGGATAGCGTAAGACGTACTATCAATCAGAAGCAATTGGTCACCTACACCTTATGACCAATTCAACAGGTCAAAATACGAGAGTAAAAGAGTTTGAATTGGCTGGAAATTCCAAAGTCTGAAGGACTTGGTTCCAACATCGGTTGCGTGATAAAGTAAAGGAATTGATAAAGAGAACAAAGGGCCCAGAAGTAAATCCCGTGGACATTTTCAAATGAGGTCCTGTGTAGAAGAATAAGGGGAAAAGAAAGGCGTCGGGAGCAGTGCTTAAGTGGATAATCCTGTGGTTATCACCCGCAGTCATTTGGAAAAGTGGGTTGAAGAAAGCACCTTTGTAGAAATTCGATTTCTATAATAGTTTGAAGGGCCTGTGGAGTAATTTTAAAATATTGACACCCAACCATTCCATTGTTTCTACAAGATTGTCTGCACATGAAAGGATAAATAACTTACAAAGGATTTGAAGTATTTTAAGATAAAATCAAACTATTAAAAGTCAACATTATTGTTAAAATTAAATGAAAAGGTGCAATGGTTCATTGTCAAAAGACACAATGGTTCAATCTTATACCCATCGAAATACTATATAAAATAGAAATTGTGGTGGAAAGAAAGTGTCTCTATGGTCTACATCTGAAGATAAAAAAACAAAAACAAAGTCCAAGATAGAATGTTGAAGACATTCATGAAGTGAGGGTGGAAGGGAGGAGCTTGGGAGGATTACATTCCTCTACAGATTGAAGCATGTAAAAAAAGGGAGTTGGTGCTTGAAAACAAGGGAGTTGGTGCTTCCTAGATTTGGTGCTCTGATACAGGGAGTTGGTGATTCCTAGAGTTGGTGCTCTGAAACATGGGATTGGTGTCTCCTTGAGTTGGTGCTCAGAAAATGAGAGATTGGTGTCTCTCACACTATTGTAACTTGTACTTTTTATAATTGCTATATTTAATTTGTATTCAGTACGTTCTTGTTGATCAATTGTGATTAATAAGTAATTATTATTAAAAATATTGAAAAATAAGCAATCTTGATTCACCCCCCCCTCTCAGTATTGGCCAACATTCCAATAGTGGTTACATGAGTTTATTGGGGAAGGCGACGTGGTTCTTGATTTCTCATGTAAATATATAAACCCATCATGTGAGTTGTTTAGGGGTTCTTCTCCATTCATCCTTTCACTCTCTCATTCATTGTTAATCATTTGATCATTCCTCATTCATTCTTTTTCTTGGATTGGGACATGGGGGCGAATTATTGAGGATGAAGTCATTATTTGTTGGTTGTATTAATTGCTAGTGTATTCCAGCCATGAATTAATGCTTATATGCTTGAGATGCATTGGCAAGTGTTAATATTTGTTCACAATTGTGAATCCTGAGAGTCCTAGCATGGAGATTCTTGGCCAGATGCACTGGATCCCTGGAAGGAGGTGCATAGCCTGAGGGACTGGGTGGAAGAGAAGGGGGTCCATTCTCTTGGGTTGCGCATGCTAGAAAGAAGAGAGTTGGTGTAATTCGGATTGTTGTGTTCTGAGAAACCTGTGAGAGATTGAGTGCTGACTGTTTTGGGAAGTTGAGTGACACCCTAGAACTGTCCTTGTGGATTCATAGCCTTGGCTCGAGGGCGGATTTTTGTTGATACTTGGAACAATAGTTTCTATGGTTAGGTGGAACGTCCTTGGTCTGCAACTAGTTGGTGATTAGTTAAACAAAAATGAAGTGCTCTCTCATGGTTTTCTCTACTGTATATTCATTTCCGCTGTGTAATAATATTATCTCTGAGATATAATATGATTATACTAATATTGTTGTTGGTTACTGTCAAACATGACATGTTAATATGTTACTTTTATAGTTAACAATAATCTTGATGAATTCATGTGTATATTTTGTGCTTCTTCATTGAATTAATTGATATAAAAAATGTTAAACTAGCCCAAGAGGGCGAATTTAGAGATAGTCAGGCACTGGGTATGTTTTGAGTAGAGCTGAAGCAAATCATTTTTAAAAGAAAGGACAATTTTTGGGTTTTGATTCTTTGTGTGTGTCATAGATTGGTATCGGAGCCTAGGTTTACAACACTTATGTGTGTCACAAATTGGTATCATATTGCTTCTTGTGGTACTTCTTGAGTTAATTATTGGCTATCGGACAATGTCGAAGTGTAGTAGTGTTGAGATCACCGTGGAAATAGTGCTTAGGAAATCCATCACAACCCTAACATCTCAACTAGCCTTCCCTTAGCGAAGTGAGCCTATGAATCGACAATATTCCCAGCAAGGAAACCAAGAAACAATCATCGTTGATTGAGCTTCGCAGTGGTTTATCCACCATTTATCTGTGGACCGCGTAAATTTGTTAGAAAAAACAGGATCGTGGAGCAACAAAATAAAACAAATGCTGAAATAAGACACATGAGATACACAATACAATAGAGACACAAATATACATGGTTCACCCAGTGTGGGCTATGTTCACAAGAGATATTTCCAGGTCTTTCCTTTTTATTATCCAACAAAATGAAGGGATACAACCTACAACACACACAGTGTAACTTTCTCCTCTTTCTCTCACAGTCTCCTCTCTCAGAATATGATATTATCCATAACATACAACTAAAATACAATGCCATCATAAAAGAGGGTTGCCTTTTAAGGAAAAAAAACCCTAACATAACTTTTAACATTAGATCTGCAACCTTATAATGAACGGTCCAAATTGACTATGAAATTACAATATTTGAATTGCAAAAAAACAAAATTTTCGAGGGGGGCATGAATTGTGTATCATGCAGTTTCTTTGACCTGCATATGAATTAGGAATATAATCAATCTCCATAACCAACAAAATATTCATCCCATGTGCATGCGGGGAAAGGCGAGTAAATCCTTTATAAACAAAAGCCAAACCTTTGTGACATGTGCATGAAGCACGGAGAGTCACAGAACCCTACGAAGTTGTGCCTTGTGTAATTTTGATCGCCACGTTAAACAANACGTGTTAGTAAACAAACGTGCTAGGTGGGCCAATATGCTCTTTTTGGTTCTAAGCCTTTGGTTGGTCGCCCTTAATTTACGACTGTTGAATCTGGGGATGGAGAGATATCCATCGTTGATCGAAGGAAACTGCCATCGATATGTCTAAATGTAGGGTTGCATGGAGTCCAACGATGAGGTATTTTGATATTCGTTGATTCATCGAAGAGTGGCTTTACAGATATCTAGGTCATGGGATCTTTTGCGGTGTGTTTGTGTCATCAGAGTCTGAGGGTCGGAGTAATATTGGATGCCTAGAGTGGAGGAACTCTGATGGGAGGGACTCCGAGAGCGAAGGATAATTTTGTATCTATAGGGAAACATTCCCACGATCTTAGCCATATATCTAGTGTGGTTCGAGCAGGAGGGGAGAGAATGATGATGTCTTGGTGAAGTGGTGTGACAAATCAGCGGTCATGGTGAAAAGAATTCTAACATGGAATCAACGTCCTCGGGCAATGATATGTGTTGACAATTGGTTGGTCGATGAGACATGAGTGGGCCTAGTTGGGCATGGAGACCCTTAGGCCTTCGCTTTAAATCTTAGCCTTAGATCTGTAGGATGATAGATCTCCACCGTTCGTTGGAGGGGTGTTGTTCAAAGTGAGTTGCAGTCCTGAAGGAGGATGCACTCTGACAAGAGGAACTTTGAGGAACAATCGTTTTCGTTTATTGATGAATGGGCACGGGGTAATGACAATCATCTATCTATCATGGGTCCCACATGTCTAAGGAGGAAGAGTTAAAGGGATGGACCTTAATTGTCAATCAATTGTGAACTCTTAGCAAATCCTGATCGATGGAGGAAGAGAGTAGGGATAGTTGGATCCATCGTAGTGCATGTAGTCGAAGCCGTTGGTTCCTCAACTCCATGGAACGTTATATCTACCCATAGGGTAGGCAATAAGGTCAGGATTGAATGCACTCCGACAGAGAAGACCATGACGATAATGAAAGGCTCCAAAGTGTTTTGAACCATGAATTGGAGAAGACCAATGGACCAGGTGGTAGGTTCCACATCGGTATCCGCGTCAATAGCATGTTGAATGGCACAAGTGATGAAGCACCATGTGGATGCCACATGATAATCTAGAGGAAATTAATGTAAGACGGCCTAAGAATTTCATAAGGTCGAAACTTGTTTCCTCAAGTTTGAAATTAAGCAAGGAAATGGTCGTTGGAAATCTCTCGAAGAGAGGAATTTAGTTATGAACCCAGAGAATTGTTTCAAGCAAAAGAACTCATAACCAACTCTGAATAAAATGATTGGTAGCCTTAAGGAAAATTAAAAAGAGAAAATTTATATACATAATTCTTTTACAGTCCTTTCCAGAAATTGCTTATAAATGTTTATGCTTACATTTTAACTAATAGATATTATGTCATATGCACACTCTTTTGCAGAATTAAGAGATATAAGAAAGATAAGAATGAAGATCTGGGAAATGGAGGAAAGGGAAGGAGCCTTCAATCATGATAAATTATCCCAGGGTCAAAACATCTGTGTTGGAAATGCAGAGACAAACTCAAATGGACACCAGTGCAGGGGGGGAACAAGAGACGTTAATAGAGACTGTAAGAATCCTGAAAATAGAAGTACATAGTTATAAAGCATACAATGAGAGACTGATGAAAGGAAAAAACCAAATAAATTCTCAAGTAATGCAAAGCTTAAATCAGCTACATAGATAAGTAAACAAGGGACCAAACTCAAGACATGAGGAAGAGGGCAGGTATCATGAAAGAAGAGATAACCAGAGAAGAATGGGTCATTCAAGAAGTGCTCGTAGAACTTAGAGACATCACTCACCTCCTTACTTAGCAAGGAAATTGTATCCATCTGAAGATTCCATAAGTATTCTAGAGGTGTCTCATGTTAGGCACCAAAGAAGAAGACATGAATTTGACAGTTTGCAAGGAGAGTTAAGGAAGCTTAAGCCACCATCCTTTGATGGTGAAAGAGAAAGGAAAGATGATGTTGAAGCCTGGTTTCTTGGAATAAGGAAGTATTTTCAATTGCACAATTACTCACCTAATCTTGAATCAAGAATTTCCACATACCATTTCCATGGAAAATATGCTATGTGATGGGATCAACTAAAGCAAGTGGAATGCATTAATGAAAGTTGGATCACTTGGAAACAATTCAAGAGATATTTTCAGAAGGAGTACCTTTTAGAGCACTTCTATGACAAGAAAATGTAGGAGTTCTTTGAACTTGGGCTAGGAAGCATGACCATGACAGAGTATGAAATAATTTATTGTGACTGCTAAAGTATGTGGGGTTTATAAGGTATGAGAAGGTGAAAATATTGAGGTTTTTTAGTGGACTTCCTTCATTTTATAAAGAGAAGATTCAATATGATGAGCCGAAAACTTTGACTGAGACCATCAGTAAGGCTAAGTACTTACATGAACAAGGCAAGGGAAAAGAATCCATGAAGAAATATTGGAAGGATAAGAAGAAGGAAAAAATCGATCAGAGGAGGAAGGGATTCAAACCTCATTTCAATAGAAATATCCCAAACAAAAATCAACAAGACCAACTTGCTAAGGATGAATCCAAGAGAGAATTCCTTGGGAAAAAGGAGAAGACCACCAATCCAATGTTGGGGATGTAAGGAAGATCACTTGTACAAGGATTTCCCTCACATAAAGTACAAAGTGAAGACCGTGCACAACATCCAAGAGGCTACAACAGTAGAATATATGGGCAGAATAAATCCAATATGATTGAGGTGGAAGGTAATATCATTAATAAGTCTATTGTTATCTTAATTGATTCAGGAGCAAGCCATTGTTACATTAATCCTAAAATAGTGGATAGATAACATTTGGAGAAGAGTAAGCTTGAGAAATGAAGTTTGGTTCAACTAGTCACTACAACCAAAAGAATGATCAATGAGGTTGTTAGAAGTTGTCTAATAAATATGAATGAAGTACAATTGTTGATATGAATATCATCCTGTTAGAATCTTATGGTATTCTAACTAGAGTGGATTGGCTAGACAAGCATCATGTTGTCCTAGACTGCCATAGCAAGGCATTTACATGCCTTGATGAAGAAGGAAAACAGAGCATTGTGAAAGGAATTCCAAGACCCATTTCTATAAGGGAAATTTCACCCTTACAATTGAAGAGATGTTTCAGGAAAGGATGTCAATTGTATGTCTCCCATGTGGAGGAGCCAAAAAAGACAAAAGGGCCAAGCCTTGAAGATTTTTCGGTACTTCCAAGAGGGAGATATATTTCTCTATTGATTTAGCATCAAGAGATTCCCTAGTATAAAAAAACACCTTACAGAATGAGTACACCATAATTAAAG
>JASDQU011507269.1:23414-38408 GCA_032191745.1 Picea mariana
TATTTTTTTTTTTTTTTCTACTAATTAATTCTTCACCTTTATCTAGAAAAGTATCTACATAATTTTAAACTATTAATATTTTTCAATCAATACATTATTACATTGAAATATTAAATTAACATACTTTAATTAAAATAAGCATTTCTAAATTAATTTTGATCTATTTTAATTACAATTTTTTATTCATAATTTAACTCATTTTAATTATATATCAATTTAAAATATATAAATTATATTAAACCTCTTTAAATATTGAACTATTAATATATCAAATTCTTGTAACCAAACTAAATATTAATATAAAAAATTAAATAACCATCTTTAAAAATAAAATTTGCATTTAGTTTAGTTTAACTAATTTATGAAACAATAACTTTTTAAACAAAATAACTTAAAAAATTATTATAATTACATATCTAAGCTAATAATAAACAAACTAACGCTAATTCCCTTCACTAGTCATCAAATACTAAATGGATAGTTAGCTCTCATTTTCCACTTAGCCGTGCTACAGAGAGGAAATATTTCTATTTATACATCTACTACAAGTAAAGGTCAATAGTAATAATAATCTATTTTTAAGGTCAGGACTAAGCCACATCAAATTGGTGTATGAGATCCCTTTGTTTGTGGAACAAGGGATCCCTCTCCGCCAGCAATTTAATTGGTAAAATCTATGGAGGTATACATACTCTACCTCCTTTGAATGCACAATGAAAACAAGAGCAATTTAATTGGTAAAATCTATGGAGGTATACATACCCTACCCCCTCTGGATGCACAACGAAAACAAGAGGCACATTTGATGAGATTATTTGTCAATTTTAATAACCACTTGAAAATTCACTTCTTCAGCAACTATGCCAAGTTTCTCAGTGAAGTAATTAATTTGCATAGTTTCTGTGCTTTCGAGTTTATAAACTAGATATAAAATTGTATTTTTATGAATGTATTATATCAGTTTTTTAGTGGGTTTTGAAATATTGGATTTGAAGTATTTTTGGTTATTATTTATTATGTTGATTAAGTGAAACATGATATTGTGAAAATAGAGGAATACTATGGAAGGGAGATATTGACAAGTTCAAAAGATGCAGAGGTATTGTCACGCTATGTCAAAGTGGACATGAAAAACACAGAACGAAACAAATTGGGCTTACTTTGGTTTAACATTGAAGGTTGTCCCCGATGATTTGTTAGATACTTCAGATCCCTTCTACTATACTAAATGTGTTTAAGTGTAAAATCTGTTTAAGTGTAAGTCTTCTCTTGAGTAGTATTAGATAATGGTGAGGTTGCAAGTCATAAATTATATTCATGTTGACTTGGTTTTTGATGTTTGCAACTATGTTTTATTTTGATTTTTGCAACTATGTTCTTTCATCTTATGTCCATTTATTTTGGAATTTCAAATAGGAGGATGATCATAATTGTGATCTTATTGAATTGTAAAATGTGATAGCATTAAGTTGCATTGGAAATGAGATTGTTGTTGCTTGAAGTTACATGATTTATAAATAATAAATCAGTAACATAAAGAATCATTTTTTGAAATTAAGTTTGAGTTTTCATCTTTTGCATTTATAAGATATAACTTTGAAAAATAATTATAGTGTTGATTTGTCATGTATATTAGGAGGTTTAGATATAGAATTGAAGTTTATATCTAGTTTGGATTTATTTAAGGAATGTCGTTTTTCTTCTTCCAAATTAACGGTAGTACTAAGTGGTATTTACAACATATAAATCCATGTAAAATAGATTGTTCAATCTGAATCATGGAACATGATTTTTCTTTTTCCAAATTAATAGTAATAAATTTTCTTCTTCTACATTTATTTTTACTTTATTAGTCATACATAACTCAATGGGATTTGGAATTTTATCTTGCGACCTTTTTTAATATACCAATAGATGAACCTACACAAGTGTAATTTTGAAACTCACAAAAAGATATGGTGTATCCGATATCACTTTTCTTTTGTTTTTAGGCTATGTACAAGTAATACATTATTATAAATTTCAAGTGCTTCATTTTCACTTATTATTACATATGACTATTACATTAAAATACTAAACATTTTTAAGAGGCAAGTGCAACATCGCTGCTAATTTCACTTGTTTATGAAAGAGAGGTCCTTTTGCGAACAATTTAACTTGATTTTTTTCCCAGAAAAAAAAAGAACCTATTTTCTATTTGAGTAAAATAGAAGGTACAATCTTTAGACACAGGTGCAATACAAAATGAATAGAAAAGATTATGCTTAAGTCTATTACTAAATTTAGTCCAAGGGATTACACAAAGACATTACTAAAGATTCAAAAAACATAGAGCTATAATATCCAAATTTGTCCTATACAACAATACAATGCAGAGATAATGATCAACAAAAAAAATGCCTAACCAACAAGTGAAAGGAGTTGCAAATTAGAAAGGATACCATCTCAGTTAGAGAGAAATCCTTCATCAGAATATTCTTCAAGTACAAAATGATTTTCAATCAAAAGTAAGGCACCTTTAGAAAGAGGATCAGTAGAAGAATTTTATTCCCTTAGAATATAAGTGAAAGTTAGATGAATAAACAAAGCGGTGATAGCATGGAGTTGTTGTGAAATTTGTTACAAACCCAATTTTGTAACCTAAATAGCCTCCTTCATCTAGTCGATATCCAACTTTCAATCCCCAAAGATCTAGAGATCATGGACATCCCTATCCACAACAAACTTTAGAAGAGAAAACAAATCTTTAAACTCTCCCATATTATTTGTCCTCTAACCCAAATTTTCTTTTCCATAAACAAAGTGTGTATCAGAAAAGTGAAGAATAAAACCCAAACCACAAGTTCCTCCCAATCCTTGATAGGAGCCATCGAAGAAACATTACACAACTTATTTGTTAATCTCCAATTCACTTATAACAAGAGATAAGAGCCAAATCTTGTTGCGATATTTTAGTCATAGGGTGACACTTGTCTTCAAAGATACTAGTATTTCTAGCCAAAAAATGCCCCACACAACTAGAATCAAAAGTACCCTAAATTATTTCAAGGAGGCATGAGTGAAAAACTCATGGAAAAAATCGAGAATTGCACCCCTGTCCAAGAAATGATCAAAACCCAACTGAATCTCTCTTTCCAACCAAACTTGATGAGAATAAGGATGGTCTATAAATAAATGAAAGTTTGATTCATCATGCATTTTACACATATAGCATAGTCACGGTCCTTGTTTATTCTGAAGTTGCAACCTATCCCAAGTCAAGACTTCCCCTTTCATCACAAGCCAAAAAAACAATATACCTTTAAGAGAACCCCTTATTTTCCAAATATTTTGTACCACCAATGATTTGGGTTATCTCCCAATTCCTATAGGGACAATTATCCAAGTTTTGTCAAATACACACCCCTAACATTTTTGAAACAAAAAACTAGATAATCATGTAAATCCAATAAGAGAACATGGGCCTTTTACACTTCATAAGTATATTAAGTCCAATTATTATTTTCCATGTTTCATCAATGTCCATAGCTGCAACTGAGAGCCATCGTTGATTTTATATAGTTGTGTGGGTAGTGTCCAATGACCAAGCTCCTGGAGTTGTGACACAAGACCCTCTGGAAGAAAGATACTGTCACCACATCCAATAATAACATCCTTCTCAATCCTTACTTATGGACTTGTATTGACCTTCCAAGGAAAAAAAATTCCTTATGATAGGAAATATAAGAGAGACGGCTTGCCATTGATTGGATACATTGAGGGTACTTTTCTATTGTATTCATATCCAATCCAGAACAATATCTGGAGCAATGTACCTGTGCAAGGTACTAGATGTATTATGCAAATAAAAATATAATAACTATGATGAATACCAATAGAAATAATGAAATATAGAGAACAATAACACTAGAAATGATACCTTTATTAAAAGAAAGCCAAGTTAACTTTCATGTTCAAGGGGGAAACCTAAAACATTGGAGAGATTAGTTACAAAATAATTCTCAAGATAAATCTTTTTCATGCCTTTTAATCCTATTTATACTAATTACATCTTCTAAAGAACATTATAGAGGAAGATATTTCTAGAAGAAAAAACTTCTATTAAGTATTATTACATAAGACTTGTTCACATTATTATATAGGCCTTAATTACTAATGTCAGCCATATTACATAGAAAAAATATTATTCTACCTACATGAGGGGTTAGGGTGGTTAGGTACCTAACATGCCCTCCTCCTTGAAAAATAACTTTGTCCTTAAGGCTTGAGATGGGGAAATTGTTGCAAAATGGTAGCCAGCTCCCATGTGGCATCTTCTAGTGGTGTATCCTTTCACTAAAGTAAAAATTCCTTGATGGTGTGCTGATGGAGATGATGCTCACGGTGGTCCAATACTACTTAGGATTGCAACCAAATGGAGACTTCTTCATCCAATTTTTGGAGACTAGTTTGAATTTGGCACTTAGTTCCAATCAATTTCTTTAAGAAAGAGACATGAAAAATTGGACGAAGCTTAGAGTGAATAGGGAGAGATAAATAGTAGGCCATGGACCCCACACGCTTCAGAATTGTATAAGGACCATAAAAATTGGGAGTGAGTTTATGACATTGTTCATCTTTGAGAGATTTTTTCTTATATGGTTGTAGATGAAGAAACACCTAGTTCCCTTCAACAAATTGACATTTTGAGAGACCCTGATATTCTTGTTGCCTCATGAAATTATGATCCATGACCAAATTTTATTTGAGGGTATGAAGAATGGAAGCTCATACTGTAATTGTGCGGTCAAAACATTGGAACCCGGATACACCTAGCAGGTAGGAGAGAACATACGATGAATTTTGACCATAGACCGCTTCAAAGGGAGTCATGCACGTGGCTACATGGTAATATGTGTTGTACCACCATTCAACTAGTGGTAACCACTAAGCCCATTGAGTTTGTCTATCACATACAAAACAACACAAATATGTTTCCAAACACTTGTTGAAAACTTCAATCAATCCATTATTCTGGGGATGATAGGTCGTGCTGAGATACATTCGGGTTGCTTGAATATTGAAAAATTCTTTCCAAAAATTCATGGTGAAAGTTGGATCACAATCAGAGATAATACAGTGAGGCATGCCATGGATTTTGAATATATTATCCATAAAAATTTAAGCTTCTTTTTCTGATGTGAAAGGGTGTTGGAGGGAACATAAATGAACATATTTGGAAATGTGATCAACTACAACCATGATGACGAACTTATTTCCCGATTTGGGTAAGACGACAATGAAGTCCATAGAAATATTTGTCCATATAGTAGGTGGAATAGGGAGTGGATGGAGTGT
Organism: Picea mariana; assembly: GCA_032191745.1. Classification (NCBI taxonomy): domain Eukaryota; kingdom Viridiplantae; phylum Streptophyta; class Pinopsida; order Pinales; family Pinaceae; genus Picea; species Picea mariana. The sequence continues at coordinate 28,752 of JASDQU011507269.1, forward strand.
GGCCATAGTTTTGAATATTTCTCTCTTATTGAGCTCACATGTATCAAATTTAGCCACAAAGGTGTGGATTTCCTATTTCATGCCTTCCCCCAAAAAAGAATGTTTGACCCCTTCATATGTTTTCTAAAATCCTGAATTCCCAACTATAGGTGAAGCATGGATTTCAGAGAGCACAATAGATTTAAGGGGATATTTTTTTCTTAAATACAAGTGACCTTCATAGTGAAGCTCCTCATTCTACCAAGAGTATCCTGGAGAGGTGTGAGGATCTTGTTGCAATTGTTGGATCATGTGATAAAGTTTGGGATCTTGCAGCAATTTCTGGCAAATGGATTGTAGCTAGTCTACTATGATAAAACAAAGCGAAAAGAGGGAACATTCTTCATATTTACTTGAAAGAGCATCAACAACCAAATTTTATTTACCCTATTATAAATGATCTCATAATCATAACCAACCATCTTGCTCAACCATTTATGTTTCTTCAGGAGTGAAATATGTTGTTCCAAAAAATAATTGAGGCTACGATGATCATTTATTATTTGGAAGCATTTCTCCAATAGATAAGGATGCCATAGATCCACTGCACACAAAATATTCCACATTTCCTTTTAAAAAGTGGATTCACCCAAATGTCTCTTTGAAATTTGCTTACTAGTGAAAGCTCAAGGTCCACCATCTTGCATGAGCACTGCCCTAATGCCTTTCCTTGAAGCATCACATTCAAGGACACAATTTTTGGTGAAGTTAGACAGTCCCAAAACATGATTCTTGCACATATCCTCTTTCAAGGCCTGGAAGGTGTTAGTCCCTACAGTTTCACTTAACTGTAAGAGGGAAAGCTAGGGCATCATCAAGGTTATTACAATGGTTTTGTAGGTAAATATGTTTTTTTAGGGTTTGAAATTGGTTGTAGGTTGGGTAGGGGTAATAAAATATTTAACTCAAAAAAGGAAGAACAAAGAATATATCTAAAAGGTTAGGTAAATGGTAGACAACTTAATGAATCAGATAAAATAATAATGAGGAAAGGAAATGTGCAAGTTTTCAATCTGTCCACTTACACATGAAACTCTTGATCAAAAATATCATTCAAGATGCAAGAGTAAAATAGTTGAACATAAATCTTAAGTATGAACAAACATTCAACAAAATATTCATTGGTTTACTCATAAAAGACAAATCCCATGCATTGCAGTAGATCCACATACATTCAAGTAAGAAAAGAATAAAGAGTAGACCAAAAAAGAAGAATCTGACCATCAAAAAGTCCTTAGCATTTATTACCAATTTGAAATATGTATTCTTCTTGCATTAGAGAGTTTTTTCCAAAATGGATAAAGAGTTCCCTCAATAAACACCAACCAACAACCCCTCTCCATAACTTCTTCTTCTACCATGTTTATATATGTTTATATAGAAAGAATACATATTTATCAAGATCCAAAAGAAATGGATATGAAAACCTCCTTATCTATATCCTGTTTATTGTTTTAAATAATAAAGGAGGATATCAGATCTGATCTCCAAGTTGAATTGATGAGGTGTCTTGTCAACTGTTGTCCATGATATTTTTTAGGAATATAAATATGGCAAATTCTTGAAAAAATAGGGTCCAAAAATATCTTTGTATATCCCAAAATGTCATAGTTGTGTAAAACCCGAGAGAGGTTTTTGTGAAGGGGACCATTCCCAACAAAAACCTCTTTTGGTTTCCAAAAATTCATCTCCAGATGCTTTGAAACCTCGCTCAAAATTGGTCACTAAAACATGAAATCATTTATTGTGAAATATTTGAAAAATAGGCCTCAAAGATATATTTGAATCCCCTAAACTGTGATATCTATGTAAAAACCCAGAGAGGTTTTTGTGAAGGGGATCATTCCCAACAAAAACTCTTTTGGTTTTTGAGAATTCATTTCCATTGTTTTAGAAACTGCTCTTGAAGATAAATACTAAAACAGGGGAAAAAAAAGAGTATGCATGTATTTGATTTATGTCTTTCTTCTTTTGATCTTTTCCTTGTGTTTTCCTTTTTCTTTATCTTGCTACAAACATTTCATCCATCCTGTTAACAAATTTGTTGCATGCTCATTCCGCTGCATTATAATACCAAGAAGGTCTGCATGTTGAATTGTGATTCCTTGCGTTTGATTTGTATGTAGATAATAAATAAGTCCCAAAACATCATCTTGCAAATACATGTCAGACATGAGTAGGGTATACAAGATTACTTGTGCCCTATGTTGATCCATGGCAGCTTATTCGGTAGTTCCCCTTCCAACTTTTATTTAATACATGTTTATAGTCTTGATCTAATGGGATCAGATGATTTTCCTTTATATCAACATAAAATCATGGTTCTAAAAACATAGGATTATCAAAAACTTTGATAGGTGTCTTAGCTTCTTCAGAAGAACTAGACTGAGATGACTGAAAATAAGGTTGATCAGGCTCAGTTTTAATTTCTGGGGTTAATCCTTTTCAATGCTTCTTCTACGAGCAAGGTATTTGTTTGCAATTACATCTTTAAATCCACTGAAAAATGAGCTTAGTAAAAAATTCCAATACCTGCAGATTTAACATAGACCAAAGGCGAATTTGATAAGGGGATGGGGCTGATCTATTCATATAATTTCATGATATTATGTAAACCTGCAAAGTGAATGATGAAGGCACATAACCCAATCTTTGGAATGAACAAAACATCACATCCACGATTTGATGCGAATCATAAGTGTTAGTGGGTTCTCAAGAAAGGATATCAGGTAGAATGTGCCACGTACCCATGAAATTGGTGCATGCAAACTCATGATTACACAGACGCTACAAGAATAACACTATTCTTGTAGTTCCTTTTCCTTTAATTTAAATTCAAATTTAAAAAGAGAGAAAAGAATTTAGTACGTTGGACAAATTAACCCCTTATCTATATTTAAACTTTTCAAACAAAAATACATGCAAAAACATGGAATCATAGGCTAATTCAAGTCTTTAAAATCATATCAAAACAAAAACATGGTATAATGAAAGAAATAAAGGATAGGCTAGGTGAAGGTATTTCTCATCAGTCAATTACAAGATCAAGAACTAACACTGGCTCCTTCTGGTGATAATGTTTCATGATGAGCATTTAAGAAATTGCTGACCAATGCCTTTATATCCCTAATCATCATCAACTTTTACTTTAATTATTTCCCTGTCCACCATTCCTTTACTTGAAATCCAAAAATAACAACCATAAAACTACAAGTAGTCTTTCCATTCGGCTATGGAGTCTTTATTACTGATCAGACCAATAAAATGAAAGCAAACTGATCAAATGCAAGCTTATCCAATCATCCTAATCTCCTAACCTGATGACATCATGCTGATCACGTGTAAGCGAATTTCCAATGCAACCATGTAATCATTTTACTGAGAAAATGGTCTTCTTTTTGGTAGCTTAATGAAGAAATGCAGGAAAACATAAAAAATTTCAGCAGACATGTAATATGAAATTTATACTTACTTCTACATTCCACTTGCATCCCAGATGCTTCCACATTTTGAACTTGTGGAAACATGGACTCTATGTAAACAACCACTGGGTAATTAAAATCACGACATAACTGCCAACAGTTCCATGAACAAAAATGTTGTTCTGAAATTTTTGGTCCATATTCCTTTTGAAGATCATTTGTTTTATCACAATCAAAAGCAAAAGGGTCATTTTTAATCTCCTCATAAGTTCCTTGGAAAACAACATTCAAAACAATAATATTATCATGAAAATCAAGAGGCCCATCTTCATATTCCTTGCTACCTTCTGATACATAGTTGTCATACATAGGATCCAGTTCCTCATGGATGATGGAATCAATGTATTCATGCAACTTTTGGTCAAATCCTACTACATAATAGGCATATGGATCTAGGACTTCAAGATCATCATCATATTCATCATATGTAGGTTGATTTGAAAAAAATTATGAAATTTGAAATTCAGAGACATTTGTTTCATGTTCATCTTGAAAGAATGAATATAAATATGTTCCCTGATTGTTATCAGAATTTTGACCATTAGACACATCTGAAAAAGTATTAGATGTATCTACATCTATTTGTTGTTCTTCCTCATCAACAATATGGTCTTCAAAAAGAGTTTTTCTAGTCAGAAAATGATTTTCACAAAGACTCTCAGCAACACATTCTTCATAAGGATGAACATTTAGATAAGAGTTATTAGAAACATGTTTACAAGTGTCAAATTCATCATGAGCTTCATAAGCCTGACATATATCTACATGAATTTCATTACTATAGTCCTCCTGCTATAAATCAGAATAAGAAGAAGATAGAACTGATAGTAACTCTTATTTCTCTTCCTCAACATAATCATACCTTTCATTTGCACTACCAAAAGGATCAATTATTGAATATTGAGTATATAATGCATATCCCTCCCAGCAATGCTAAAAAATACTCTCAACTGGATAAAATTTCTTGTAATATGAATAAAAAACATCATGAAAATCCTTTAATGATGAAATACTGGAAACATGAAGAGATTAGTACCATTGTCTCGCCTCTCCTTCCAAGGAGTACATAAGCATTTTCAGCAATACATCTTCATGATGAATATCAAGCTAGTCCATGTATTGATGAAAATGAATCAAGTGTTGTGCAATATGATCGTGATCATCTCCTATGAACCTCAGAAGGTAGTCTCCCCATTCATGCATAGTAGGGAAAACATTTGGAAAACCAAGAATACAGGAGAAATCAAATGGAGCAACATATGAGACAAAATGGCTCCCATAGCCTTCGACATCTTGGATCAGTGGAGTTGCCGATGGATTCTTCCTTCATGGAGTCACCAGGTGAATGATACATCCACAAAAAGTGTCCAACTCTTGTTCACCATCAAGAGATAGAATTGATCATTGTTGTTCTCCTAGGGATAAATACTTCGTGTCTCCGTCCTCAAAAATGGCGCCACAGGATGTTAGTCCCTAAAGTTGCACTTGACTGTAAGAGGGAAAGCTAGGGATTCATCAAGGTTATTGCAATGGTTTTGTAGGTAAATATGATTTTTTAGGTTTTGAAATTGGTTGTAGGTTGGGTAGGTGTAATAAAGTATTTAACTCAAAAAAGGAAGAGAAAAGAATATATGCAATGGTTTTGTAGGTAAATATGATTTTTTAGGTTTTGAAATTGGTTGTAGGTTGGGTAGGTGTAATAAAGTATTTAACTCAAAAAAGGAAGAGAAAAGAATATATCTCAAAGGTTAAGTAAATGATAGACAACTTAATGAATCATATAAAAATAAAAATGAGGAAAGGAAATGTGCAAGTTTTCAATCTATCCACTTACACATGCAACTTCTAATAAAAAATATAATTCAAGATGCAAGAGTAAAATACTTGAACATAAATCTTAAGTATGAAAAAACATTTAGAAAAATCTTCACTGGTTTACTCATAAAAGACAAATCCCATGCATTGCAGTAGATCCACATACATTCAAGTAAGAAAAGAATAAAAAGTAGACCAGAAAAGAAGAATATGACCATAAAAAAGTCCTTAGAATTTAGTACCAATTTGAAATATGTATTTGTCTTGCATTAGAGATTTTTTTCCAAATGGATAAAAGGTTCCCTCAATAAACACCAACCAACAACCCCTTTCCATAACTTCTCCTTCTACCCTATTTCTATAGAAAGAATACATATTTATCAAGATCCAAAAGAAATGGATATGAAAACCTCCTAATCTATATTTAGTTTCTTGTTTTAAATAATCAAGGAGGAGATCATATCTGATCTCCAAGTTGAATTGATGATGTGGCTTGTCAACTATTGTCCATGAGATTTTTAGGAAGATAAATATGGAAAATTCATCAAAAATAGGGTACATAAATATTTTTGTATCTCTGTGTAAAAACTGAGAGAGTTTTTTGTGAAGGGGACTGTTCCCAACAAAAAACACTTTTGGTTTCCAAAAATTCATCTCCAGCTTCTTTGAAACCTCGCCCAAAATTGGTCACTAAAACATGAAATCATTTATTGTGAAATATCTGAAAAATAAGCCTCAAAGATATATTTGAATCTCTTAAAATGTGATAGCTGTGTAAAAACCGAGAGAGGTTTTTGTGAAGGGGCCCGTTCCCAACAAAAACCTCTTTTTTTTTCTAATAATTCATTTCCATCGTTTCAAAATCTTCTCTTGAAGATAAAGACTAAAACAGGGAAAAAAACAGAGTATGCATGGATTTGATTTATGTATTTCTTCTTTTGATATTTTCTTTGTGTTTGCCTTTTTCTTTGTCTTGCTGAAAAAATTGCATCCATCCTATTAACAAATTTTTTGCATGCTCATTCCGCTGCATTATAATACCAACAAGGGGTTCATGCTGAACTGTGATTCCATGCGTTTGATTTGTATGTAGATAATAAATAAGGCCCGAACCAACATCTTGCAAATACCTGTCAGACATGAGTAGGGTATACAAGATTACTTGTGCCCTATGCTCCATGGAAACTTGTCCATAGTTACCCTTCCAATAATTATTTAATACAGGTTTATAGTCTTGATCTAATGGGATCAAAGGATTTTCCTTTATATCAACAGAAAAGCATGGTTCTAAAAAAAAAGGATTATCAAAAACTCAGATAGGTGTCTTAGCTTCTTCAGAAGAACTAGACTGAGATGAATGAAAATAAGGTTGATCAGTCTCACTTTTAATTTCCAGGGTTAATCATTTTCAATGCTTCTGCTATGAGAAAGGTATTTGTTTGCAATTATATCTTTAAATCCATTGAAAAAGGAGCTTAGTAAAAACTTCCAATACCTCCAGATATAACTTAGACTAAAGGCAAATTTGATAAAGGGATGGGGATGATATGTCAGTATAATTTCATGATATTATGTAAAGCTGCAAAAGGAATGATGAAGGCGCATAACTCGATATTTGGAATGAATACAACATCACATACACGATTTGATGTGAATCATAAGTGGCAGTGGGTTCTTAGGAAAGGATAACGGGTAGAATGTGTCACGTACCCACGAAATTGGCGCATTCAAACTCATGATTACACATGCGCTACAAGAATAGCACTATTCTTGTAGTGCATTTTCCTTTGATTTAAATTCAAATTTAAAAAGAGGGAAAAGGATTTAGGACATTCGAAAAATTAACCCCTTATCTATCTTTAAACTTTTCAAACAAAAATACATGCAAAAACATGGAATCATAGGCTAATTGAAGTCTTTAAAATCATATCAAAACAAAAATAGGGTATAATGAAAGAAAGAAAGGATAGGCTAGGTGAAGGTATTTCTCATCAGTCGGTTACAAGATCAAGGACTAATAGAAGGATTGATCGAATGTGAAAGTCCAACTAAAAGAATTATTTTTATGAAGAGCAGTGAGAGGAGCTACAATTTTACCATAATTCTGAGCAAATTTGCAGTAATAGTTTGTTAAACGTAGGAAACCACATAAAATTTTAAGAGTTTTAGGGTGAGACCAATCCTTCATAGCTTCAATTTTCTTAGGATACACACGTACACTATCCTTGTTGATAATATGACCCATGTAATCGACTTCAAAGGCTCCAAAAATACATTTAGACTATTTGAGAAAAAAATTGGTTCTTAGATAATAAGTGTAGGACCTGATCCACATAGGTCAGATGGGATTGCCAAGTTTTACTATAGATGAATATATCATCAAAGAAAACTAAGACAAAATGATGGGGGAAAGGATGGAATACATGAATCACGAGACTTTGAAAAGTGGAAGGTGTTTTACATACGCCAAAGAGAATGAACAATAACTCATGGTGACCCTCATGAGTTCGAAAGGTAGTATTGGGATTTTCTTCCATACATATCTCATGGTAGCTGAAATGGATATAAAGTTTAGTAAAGTAATGAGCACCACTCAATTCATCCAAAAGGCTATCAATGATAGGAATGGGAAATTTTGCTTTCATTGTGATTTTGTTGGGGACACTAAAATCATGAAACATGCTCCAAGTGGCTTATTTCTTGAGTACCACTCCTCCAGGAGAAGAAAAAGGGTTGGTAATAGGATGGATATCAACCATTTCTAGCAATTATTTAACAATTTTCTCAATTAGGAGGAAGATTGCCCGGGACTAGGGGAATGGAATGATCATGGGTGTCGTGGGAAGTCCATGGGGATTGTTAAAAACATATTGGTGTTGTGAGAGTATAGATTGGAGGTAGGGATGCACAGAGGGTGTCTCAATTACTTGAATGGAATGGAGTTGAGAAATAATGCTAGAATGACCTTTTTTGAGTAGCTTTTCCATGTGGTGGGAACTGATGATCTTAGGGGAGCTTGTCGTGATGCCTTGGAACTTATACTATTGTCCCTCTTGTTGGAATTTCATGGGTAATTACTTAGAATCCATGGTGATGGGATTTAGTGTGTGTAACCATGCAACAACGAGAACAATGTCACAATCACCCATTTCAATAGAAAACATATGAGATTTTAGGTGGTACAAAATAATTTGTAGGCACACATTTTTGCAAGGCCCCTCACATTTCATGGAACTACCATTTACAATCATGATTTGAAAATTGTTGATTTCATGGATATAGAACACGGTCTCTTGAGAACTGCGGTGATGGATGAAATTATGGGTGTTTCCGTTATTGACAAGGATAACAAATTTCCTATTCTTAAAGTAGAAAATTAACTTGAGGGTTTGGGGAGCCAAAAAACCCGTGAGGGCATTCAGTGAGATAAGCGGTTCAACTTCTAGTAGGTTAGTGAGAGGGGTATGATCATCGACTTGGGGTGACTCTTCAACATGGGGAACATCGACATATTCATCAGAAACATCCTCATAAATTTCCATAAAATGATTATGCTCCTTACACTTGTTCCCCCAAAAATACTTTTCATCACAATTATAACAAAGACCCTTAAATGGGTGTTCAACCATTTCCACTTGGGTTAATTTCTGTATCTTGAGAGGAGTGGCAGGAGGGGCGGGAATGGTGGGTTTAGGGTGAGGAATAAAGGATATTTTTTTTATTTTAGGCAGAGACTACTAGTTGTGCTTCCTTGACATGATGAGTAGCTTCTATCCAAGTCTAGGGTGAGACATTAAGACATGGGTTCAAATGTCATCCTTCAGGACACTGATAAAGCATTCCTAAAAGAAGGTGTCAGACAGGCTATCCGTTCTGAAATCCAAATTTTCAAAGGAGATGATATAGTATTCCATTGTACTATATTATTTCATCTTGGTCAAACGACTCAAATGGTGTGTGTCAGTGTCAAATTGTTCATAAATATCTACAATAAATTATTTCCAAGAAACATACCCTTTGCATGAATTTTTACGCCACTTCCACCATTGCAAGCGTTTAATATCCAAATAAAGGACACCGTAACAAATTTTGGAAAAATCATTAGTAATGTTGTGCAAGGATAAATAATGTTCCATTTGAGTAACCCAACCTATTGTTGGATTACTGAGAGGGGGGGTGAATCAGTGATCATAAATTATACCACTTTTAACCACAATTTATATCCCTTTAACTTTTTCAACCATGTTCATCAGTTCATCATCGATATATTATTGTATCATAAACATTAACATCCATCAGTGCATAATAAACAATAATAAAC